>WAAD01015769.1:187536-218545 GCA_013389945.1 Fregata magnificens
GAGGAGCGGCTGAGAGAACTGGGGTTTAGTCTGGAGAAGAGGAGGCTGAGGGGAGACCTTATCGCTCTCTACAACTACCTGAAAGGAGGTTGTAGGGAAGCGGGTGTTGGACTCTTCTCCCAAGAAACTAGCGATAGGACGAGAGGAAATGGCTTCAAGTTGCGTCAGGGGAGGTTTAGATTGGACATTAGGAAGAATTTCTTTACTGAAAGAGTGGTTAGGCATTGGAACAGGCTGCCCAGAGAGGTGGTGGAGTCGTCAGCCCTGGAGGCGTTCAAAAAAGGTGTAGACGTGGCACTCCAGGGGCTAGTTTAGGAGTCATGGTGGTGTTAGTTGATGGTTGGACTTGATGATCTTAGAGGTCTTTTCCAACCTAATGATTCTATGATTCTATGATTCTATGATTTCTCCTCCTCGTAGGGTGATCTGGCACACTGTTTAAAAGAGAACCTTAAAAGAAGTTCCCCCCACCCCCCATAGCAGTCCTCCAGTTCGGAACAGCTAAACCATTTTTTTCCCAGATTTCCAATGTTTTGGGGCGTTGGGCACTGCAGAAACTTAAATCTAGTGGGACAGTTGGAAGCTTGGGAAAGCTATACCTGGTTGAACAGCTGGACATGAAGAGAAATAGTTCTTCAATGTTGAGACGTATTTTTCTTACTATCAAGAAAGAAGGAATTAAGTGACTACATGCTTAGAAGAAAGACCTTGCCATTTCATGATGGCTCTCAAACATCATCTTTATAACTCCATTGAAATGTTTATCTGGTAAAAACCCTGTAGCCTACTACAAAGAGCTCTGAGTCTATGTATAACATATACCGTTATTGGCAATCACCACAATGGTCACAAAAGGTACTCCTTCGGTATGGTTAAACCATCTCATTAATCATAAGACAAAATTACTCCTGTGCTGGTACGTCTTCCACCCACAGAGGTGGGTTTGGCAGCATAGCTAGGACAGCTTAGTTGGGATGTCCTAACTAAAACTATAGAAGATCTGAAAAAACATCATGGTATAGCTGTTCAACTATATCAGGGAAAGCTGATGATTTTGTATCCAGAATGGATATGCATAATTCCAGAGGCAGATTTTTAGTTTTCAGATTGTAGTCAATGGCTAGTTACCCTTGTTTCTTTGAGCGTCTAAAACTCTCTTCATGGCTCACTTCTATCTATATATGTACGTTGTGCCTAAATAAATAACTCAACTGTCCCTCAGCTGGAGGGCTGTCTGCAAGACATGCTTTAGCTAAACACAGAGTGTCATTCAGATACAATGAAGGGAGCACAATATAAGAGCTGCCAGAGGAAACTTGATCGCTTGTCATATACAGGCATTCAGATTGCTTTATGAAGCAGTCTTTTCTGGTCTTAAGTTCCATAAATTTATAACCCGTGATGATTCAAATAAGTTCAACTTTCTCTTGCTACTGTGTTTTGTGCTCTTGAAAAAAGATGATTGGAAAAGCTGGATGCTGATAAAGAGGAATAGTCTCTGACTGCTCTTAAGCTTTCTAAATATATTATCCTTTAAAAAAAACCCCAACCCGGTTTGTCATAACAGTTTCAGCATCAACAGTGACTAATCTATTTCCCGTGCAAAGCCCATAGTAAAACATAGGTGTGCATGTTTAATACTTTGATTTCATGAATCTACAAGAACAATTTTAGATTGATTTGGTTGAAGGAGCTCCTCAGTTTTAGTTCCCTAAAGACTACCTGTGTAGCTCTCTTCTAAAAAGTTTAATAATAAAAATAAAAAAAAAAAGCGGGAGGGAAATGAGAAGTCGCTAAACATTTGAAACGTTGGCGGTCTAGACTATGTTTCCATTCATCAAGGTGGTTCTCAAAAGTAATTTTTGAGCCACACTGCAAGGGAACTGGGAAGAGCTTGACTGCTAACATTCCCTCTGCTGTGTGGATATACAGAAAACAGTTTTCTTGTCCCACAAGGATTCTGTTGATTTTGAAATTTTAGGCCTGGCGTGGGGCTCAGTGAATATATGAGTGACTTAAGAAACAAAGATATTTCATTTTAATGCTGGTCTTTTTTTTTTTTTTCTTTCTTTTTTAACCTTTTAATATAAGCTAAATTAGGTTTCAACAGAAGAAGATGCTTTTAACCGCAAAACCAAGACTTTTTAAAAAAAATGTTGAAATGGCACATTTCTAGAATTTCAAAACCTGTTTTTCCAATTTTTTTGAGGACAGGAAGCTCTTCTGGGAATAATTTCAGTTTTGATGAATTGTCAGTTGTAACCATCTCTCTTCTTCTCTATGAAAGCCTTGTTCTCACGCCCAACTCTAAACCCAGGCTTCCAATACTTTCCAGAGGTCTAACATACGATTGCCTTAGTTACCTTACTGATGCATTAGAGTGAGACATAGACTTTGGGCAACTATCTTTATCCACTGTTGCAATAAGACAACAGCAAGAGTGTTGTGATGGTCTTAATTGGGTTTCTTCTTCCTCTACAAGTACTTGAGATTGTAATAGTTCTGTGTTTTGTGTTTCTATGTCTCACATACATACTGTTTCACGTCAATTATTGGTTCAGAATTTGTAAACAAGTAGATATGAGTTACATGTATGCTAGAAATTAATTTCATTAACACACTGAGTGCTTTTTTCCATTGCAACAGTCAAGAAGGATTATTTTCCTTTAACTAATGACCACAGTTGCATTGATGGGACAAAATCTGGTGCTTTCAGTGAAGGATTATTAATGAACCCTGCTTTAAGAAGGTTGGATGGCTCTTATACCTGGAAATGAACAATGGATTTTTTTCACTTTTGATGGCAATATTTGTATATATTTGCATTACTTTAGAAATAAATTCCTTTCATGATTTGACTGAATGGACCATCTATTCTGCTAGGAAGAAACTAAGGCACAAATTGCCCTGCAGCCAGAGGAGCCACTCTGCAGGCTGGAGATGGAGGAGGCCCTAGTGGTGGAATGGAAGCACCAAGGGCTGGGTAAGGTCTGCACAAATACTGCCAAATTATTCCAGTGAAAGTCATAGAATCATAGAATCATTAAGGTTGGAAAAGACCTCTAAGATCATCAAGTCCAACCATCAACCCAACACCACCATGCCTCCTAAACTTTGCCCTGAAGTGCCACATCTACGTGTTCTTTGAACACCTCCAGGGACGGTGACTCCACCACCTCTGTTCCAATGCTTAACCACTCTTTCAGTAAAGAAATTCTTCCTAATATCCAATCTAAACCTCCCCTGATGCAACTTGAGGCCATTTCCTCTCGTCCTATCGCTAGTTTCTTGGGAGAAGAGTCCAAGACCCGCTTCACTACAACCTCCTTTCAGGTAGCTGTAGAGAGTAATAAGGTCTCCCCTCAGCCTCCTCTTCTCCAGGCTAAACAATCCCAGTTCCTTCAGCTGCTCCTGGTAAGACTTGTTTTCTAGACCCTTCACCAGCTTCGTTGCCCTTCTCTGGACACGCTCCAGCACCTCAGTGTCCTTCTTGTACTGAGGGGCCCAAAACTGAACACAGTATTCGAGGTGCGGCCTCACCAGTGCCGAGTACAGGGGCACGATCACTTCCCTACTCCTGCTGGCCACACTATTCCTGACACAACCCAGGATGCTGTTGGCCTTCTTGGCCACCTGGGCACACTGCTGGCTCATGTTCAGCCAGCTGTCGACCAGCACCCCCAGGTCCTTTTCTGCCAGGCAGCCTTCCAGCCACTCTTCCCCAAGCCTGTAGCGTTGCATGGGGTTGTTGTGACCAAAGTGCAGGACCCGGCACTTGGCCTTGTTAAACCTCATACAATCCACCTCAGCCCATCGATCCAGCCTGTCTAGATCCCTCTGCAGAGCCTTCCTTGAGCAGATTGACACTCCCGCCCAGCTTGGTGTCATCTGCAAACTTGCTGAGGGCGCACTCAATCCCCTCAACCAGGTCATTGATAAAGATGTTAAACAAGACTGGCCCCAAAACTGAGCCCTGGGGAACACTGCTCATGACCGGCCGCCAAGTGGATATAACTCCATTCACCACCACTCTCTGGGCTCGGCCATCCAGCCAGTTTTTTACCCAGCGAAGTGTATACCAGTCTAAGCCATGAGCCGCCAGCTTCTCCAGGAGAATGCTGTGGGAGACAGTGTCAAAGGCCTTACTAAAGTCCAGGTAGACAACATCCACAGCCTTGCCCTCATCCACTAGGTGGGTCACCTGGTCTTCATGTTTCTTTCCTCTGTGAGAAGAAAAATCCAAGTTGAGGTGTTCAGAGCTCTGGAAAGAGGGGTTTGTTCATAGGTATTGAATAAGGAAGCTACCAAATGAGCAAGAAGGGTTTTCTTCCTGGCTGAAACCAAAAAGGCCTTGTACTCAGCAGGCTCTTCCGTTCCCTCCTTCAACTGAGCACCACTGTATAATGTCTACTAGTTAGTAAATGTATGTTACCTTATATGTGAACAAAGTACTGACCTTTTCAATAGCTTTAATAGCTCATAATCCTGTGTTTGGTAATATTTTAAACGTGTTTTATTCATAAAATTGCGTAATTTACCCAGCTATACTTCCATAGGCATTGTTAATGAGTACAGCTTTAGAGTGTCAGGGCTCTGGGGGCACCGACAGGCCCCGGTGTCCCTGCCCGGCCCCCGGGGCTCCCCTCACCCTGCCCACAGCCCAGGACCCCATGTCAGCCCCCTGGGCCGTCAGCCCCTGCCCCAGTGATGCTGCAGAAGGGCCGGTCTCCAGCTCCCCATGGCCCTGCCCAGCCCGGCCGTGGGCCCTGCCGAGCCGGGCCCACCTGCAGGCTCACAGCCTGGCCTGGCCTTGGCCTGTACTGGTGCCCAGGGAGGTGCCCAATGCCGGGGGCTGGAGCTGCCTCAGTATCCCCCGGCTGTTCACTCCTGGCTAGGGCGGTGGCTCTGCCCTGATGGACCCCTGGAGAGCCTTCCACTGCTACCGATGCCCCTGCTGCAGGGAGCCGCCATCCTGCGTGGCACCTTGATGTAGAGTTTGCAGTGAGCCCTTGCTACCCACAGTGTGTAGAAGTACCGCCATTGTGTCCAGATGCAGCAGACGCAACCTTTTCTAACAATATGTTCTTGTGAGGCAGTATTGGTCTCCAGAAGGAAAGGGCTCCTCATAGCAAAGGTGCTGTCCTTCGTTCTCAGGAATTAACCACGTTTCCAATGAAAGCAAGCATCGGAAACTGCCTTTTATCTTACCTTCGTGGTAGTGTATTCACTTCAACTACATGACTCTGGTGTGCCGTATGACAATAATGCAGCTGGACTAAAAGTGAAATTTTAAATCGTCAGCTTTCTGAAATTAAGTAGAGGTTTACAGCTTTTCAGACTTGAAAATAGCTTTACTTTTTTGTTTCAGGCTTAGCTGAGAAAGACCTGAGATTTCCTAATGCAGATATTATCTTTACATAATAGCTTATATCACAAGTTTTCCATCAAAAGTGGTGCAGGCCTTGTGTGGGGATGCCTGGCTTCAATGGAGTTTCCAGTGCATTATTCAGTCACAGTAAGTTCCAGCGCAACCCATTCTAAAGCTCAGATGGCGTTAAGGATACACTTTAAGATATATATGCATTCTCAGGTCTCTCTTTAATCTTTTCTCTTTTTTTGAAGCAAAGTTTTGAAATTGTAACGAATAGTCTGCGGTCCATCTGGAGGCTGATTAACAGTGTGTCTGGGATCAAGATGTCTTCACTGATAGACAGCTGAAGGGAAATACATTTTCTCCATTTCAGTGTGTCTGTATATCCTGCATATTATCAGGAGCACTATTCTGAATTGGAGGAATTAGCAGTAGCCTCTGCAAAGCATCAGCACTTCTCTGTAGTCCCAGAGAGGGATGGTGCTTCATGATGCATCTTTTTCCAAGTAATAGTTTTGAAAGATGCATCCCATTATCTTTCCAGCCTAGAAAACCAGAGTTCTTTTCTATTTTCTGTGCCAAGACCTCTTTCCACCCATATGGCAAAATGACAATGCACAAAGAGCAGCTAGTGGAATATCCCATTAGCCAAATGTATTACCAAAATAAATGCCCTACTTGTGTATTAGCCTTCATGCAACAGAGCACTCTGAGTTTCATCCCTTGCTGTCTCTGCTAATCAGTAGTACTCTTTTGCTACGCAGTTCATTTTGTATTGTTTCAAATCCTAAATTTGAAGCATAACACCAGTGTTATTTTTGGACTGACAGAGCACCAGTGCATTGTAGAAGATCAATGGAGAGATTTTGGCAGTGGAGTAGGGAGCAACGGGGGCTTGTGGTGCTGCCCTTTGTGCTTGGAGGTGAGGCAGGAGTGGAGGCTTGTGACCGGGGGCAGGACTGCATACTGTTTTCTGTTGGGCACAAGCAGTTTGCTATTGAAGAGGAGATCTGGTTTCCGTGCACCTCTTCTTGAGCACCATGAAAGTGACTAACTGCTCTTTCATTTTGAAACTGAAAAGGAAACACATCAGCCTGTGGTTCTGCTGCTAAAATAATTTGTTTCAATGGCAATCCTTGTTTCTGAATCCTGATGATCATTTGATTTTGCTGATTGTGAGTTTGGAGCATCTGCAGACTCAGGAAAACTTCAGCAGCTTCTATCTGACATCAGTTTTAATATCTTTCTTCATGACTATGGGATAAGTACTCATCTATAAAAAGAAGAATAATGCTTCTTGTGTACAGTTATATGGTAATTAGAAAAAGGCAATTATTTGGAGGTTAATGGTAATGGCATTTAACTGTATTATCTACTTTGCCTGCTTACAGCTGACTCGTGGCAGTGTCCTGAACCAACAGCCGCATAAAATGAGTGGTAGGCATGATAGTACATAGAAACTTTGTTGAAAACAATATTGCCTCTGAAAATCAAATGACCTCTCAGGAGCCTAGTCTTAGTACTAAATTGATATTCTGATCATATTTACGCTTGAATTCTCACTGTCTGGTGGTTCAGAAGTAGGATTGGTTGTTGCAACCTCATCCTGTCATTGCATTACTTAAATAGTATCTTAAATATTATATAAATACTTATGCATGGATGTCATCAATAGATAATATGCATCCTCAAAATTGAGAATACAATTAAATGACTTTATAAATCAGGAAGGCATATAACATTTTGTAATGTTGATTTAAGTACCAGCCAGGAGAAGGGGCAGTGCTGATAAATAGTGTGAATAGTTAGGTTTAATTCTTTGTTAGGGTAAAACAGAAGCACTGGATTCTGCATAACTTTAATATTGGCTGCATTCACTAAGAAATGATGCTCCTGACTATTTCAGGCATTTGAGCAAGCTTATATATATACTACAAGCTGAATACAAGCCCTTTCTGTTGTTAGGAAATCATATATTTAATACTTGAAGAAAGACCCAGTCTGTACGTTGGGACATTTTTTTCTTTCCCACCTTTGGCAGTGCGTCTTCTATACTTCCACACTCAGCTCAGAATAATATTTGCTACTGTTTTTATCCAAACAAAGATACCTACTATTATAGATTGGTCCTGACCTGACTTCATCATACCTCAGCTCCTGCCTTTAGCTTACATTCTTGCAGGGACAGCTTAGGAGTTCGACTGAAGGAACCTGTTGTTTGTAATACCGCTATGGAGGGCAGCAGTTCACACTGACTTGCAAGAAGAGAAGATTTATTCTGGACTTAAGAGATGTTACTTTTATGTGTATTTTGGAAAATCTAAGGGAAATAAGTAGCCTTCTACTCCCTCCTCCCTCCTCCCTCAAGCAAAGAAATTTGATGGCTGCAAATGGAATAGGCTGAAGCCATTTTGGAGATGGATGTTTAAGTTGTACAGTATGGATGGGATTCTTTAATAAGTATTCTCTCCTTTCATTACGTGAGGTTTTGCTTTTCTTGGATCACACAGATTCTTGTAAAAATGTAAGAAGCTACTATTCCGAATATACCAAATAAGAAACAGATGGATCTCTTTAAAGAATAGTCTATCAGTAATATTAATGGGATCTCTTGTTTAGGGACCAGGCACCTCCCTTTCCTCCTGCCAGCCTTCTTGGCCTGAACAAAGAGGCACTTCTATCAATGACTTGCACATGGCAAAGGAGAAAAAGGAGGCTTTGGTAGCTACAAAATAAAGCACGGCATTTTTTCTCTTTTCACAATGTATTTTTAATGTGCTATACCCTTGGTTATTATGTACAAGGTTTTCTGTGGTGGACTGATTTAAACACAAGGCTTGACCCTGTTGTCAACATCTGTTTCACACCACAATTCAACTGGTGTAACTCCATTGCCTCGGTGGAGTTCCTCCTCCCCGATTAATACCATGTAGAGCTATATTCCTGTGACTAAGCAAGAGCCTTCTGAACGAAGAAAATTCCAGTTGGTAAAGCGTACAATAGGATGTACATAATACTCCTTAGACACTAACTTATGCATTTTAGATTAGAGCTTTACTTCAGGTTTTGCATTATCTTTTTGCTTTAGCTGAAGTGGTCCTGTACTTTCCCGTTCTCTTGCCTTGTGACACTTTTCTCAATAAAGAAACCTTAGTGGTATGAATGACTAAGTACCGTGTAGATGGCCATCCTCTACTTCTTCATGAACAACAGCTTCATATCGCACATAACGTATTTCTGTGCCATATACTATCAAAACCTGACTTACCTGCTATGCTGAAAATAAGCCAGAATAGCAGCTTCAGAAATGGCTGGAGTATACCCTTTTGAGCTTATTAGGCTTCATGAGTACACTTGGTGTGTCAAGGCTTGGGTTGCCTGTGAGACAGCCAAGTGGGTGAAGGCAAGTGTGAGACAGATTCTGTGATTCTTGACTGCTTGATTCCTGACTGTTCCCAAGGGTGTTATGGGCAAAGCATGTGAGTTGCACAAAAGATGCACTTCAGAAAAATCAAATAATAAAGCTGAGATATTCCTTTATTGCTGTTATTTTCTTTCACTTGGGATATTTCCAATGTTGGGTGGGTAGTGCTTGTTTGTTGATGAAATTATAACTTAACCTAGATAAAGCACATATATACTGCTATTTTAATAAAAGAAACAAGGCTCACTGTGCTGGTTTTGTCTGGGATAGAGTTAATTTTCTTCGTAGTAGCTGGTATAGTACTGTGTTGTGGATTTAGGATGAGAATAATGTTGATAACACACTGATGCTTTAGTTGTCGCTGAGCAGTGCTTACACTAAGTCAAGGACTTTTCAGCTTCTCATACTGCCCTGCCAGTGAGGAGGCTGGAGGTGCACAAGAAGCTGGGAGGGGCCACAGCTGGGACAGCTGACCCCAGCTGACCAAAGGGATATTCCAGACCAGATGACAACATGCTCAGCATATAAAGCTGGGGGAAAAAGAAGAAAGGAGGGGGACGTTCGGAGTTATGAGGTTTTGTCTTCCCAAGTAACCGTTACGCGTGATGGAGCCCTGCTTTCCTGGAGATGGCTGAACACCTGCCTGCCGATGGGAAGTAGTGAATGAATTCCTTGTTTTGCTTTGCTTTGCTTTGCTTGCGTGCATGGCTTTTGCTTTACCTATTAAAGCGTCTTTATCTCAACCCACGAGTTTTCTCACTTTTACTCTTCTGATTCTCTCCTCCATCCCACTGGAGGGGAGTGAGTGAGCGGCTGTGCGGTGTTTAGCTGCCTGCTAGGTTAAATCATGACACTCATATTTAAAAGGGAAATACAACACAGTAAACATCCTTTTGTACTGGCCTAGTTATTTTTCTAAACTTGTGTGAGGCTGAGGTATTTGCCTTCCAAAACAGAATTTTTGCAAGAGCCTGCAAGTTCTGTAATACCTTTTCCAGTATTTGCTGAGTGATCCAAAGGTCTGTGGTCAAGTGGGCATCTCAGTTACAACTCTTTATTGAGCATCTAATGTATTAGGCTTTAAGTCCCACAGACCTTTCTCTTCCTGAGCAAAGCTGTTGAGCATTTAATTTTCAGCTTCATCCTAGTTTCAAGGAAAACACCAGAAAATGAATCCAGTCTTCAACTGGTGATTTCCATGAGTCTTCGACGTCTGTGGTGTTTTGGTTTAAGCTATTCAAAATGATCAGGAAGATTTATTTTTTTTTTTTAAATTTGATTTTTAAACAACCTGAAAACACAGGAAAAGAACTTACATTTTCAAATTTTAACCCTATTTCCCTTAGAGTGCTGATTTTTTTTCAGTAGTTATTGAAGTCTTGTTAGGATGTCCTATTCAGATTTTCTCACCTTTTTGTGCATCTCACCTTTAATGCATTTTAGAATGATTTTTAAGTAAATACTTGATATGTCCGGTCTTGTTTTGTAGGTGTTATTGCCACTCCTCTCAAATTGTAGTAAGATTACTTGTAAACAAGGTAGAGATCAGAATGGAGGTAGACGTGAGTGCCGCTACCCGCAATACTGAGGGTAATTATGCCAAGTTACTGGCCTGGGGTACTCCCACTCAGTGATAACCCTCATCAGTGCATCTGGTTTATTGCAGAATTTCAATGTTAAAATGAATATGTTCCCTTGCTACCTTGTGACCTGTTAGAGGACTCCAGATGGAAACATCCTTCTTAGGAGAGATTAGATTAAGGAGTGAGAACTGGTGTGAAAGTGCCTTCATAAATAGGCCTGTGTTCAGGATCAGTCTGATGTGAGGCTACAGGAACCTGGTGCCACCATCCATGCTTCGACCTGCTACAACAGCAACCGTTACAACCTACTCCAGGCATTCTGCACTTCTGTCTCCAGCATCCCTGGGATCCTCCCAGGTGGCTTAGAGGGTGTTCATTAGGGACATCAATAGAGGCTCCCTGTAGGAGAAATAATGTTTCCTTCCTTAATAGCTGGAGCAAATAAAGGAAGCCCAACAACTGCTTCGATGTTCCGCTATGATAATGGTGGCCTGAATATGTCGCAGAATGAAGTTATGGTGTCAGTATGGTGGAGAGGGTAGAAGCATTTGCCATATCTTGAAAGGAAGAAAAGGGTGCACATGGAAAATTGCCTGAGTGTTTTGTATTTGGTATTCTTTTCCCATAACACCAAATGTTCTGGTAGTACAAGCTAACTTGCACTTAAAAGTCTTCCTAGAAACATTGAAAATAGTTTGTCTTTACAGTACATGAAGATTGCTTAAAAACCTGAGCTCCTGCCTGGTGGGATGTTTGAGGTTTCAGAATATTTGTAGTTTATTTTTGTCTTGAATTAGAACAGAGAGTCAAAAGTGTTTGCAGAAAAAAATTCTAAATGTTTCTCTTTGATACTATCAGATCAAATATAAGAAAACAAAAATTCTCTCCTTTCAGAGAAGAAATGCTGGATATTTGATGATGACAATATTAATGACCTTTGAAAATTCATTATAAATCCAGGGCAATGTCAACATTGGTATTAGTGGTGGATAAGTTTGTTTAAATAGCATTTAAAGCAGCTTATTCATGAAACACAATCTTTTGGATGTTTAGAAATGTCTTATTATATTATTATGCTTAGAGCTTATAGTTATTATCCTTAGAGCTGACCTGTTGCTCATTTAACTAGAACTGAGAAGTTGTTCTTGCAGTCTATCATACTTGCTTGGAAGGAAGAAAGGCTGGCAAAAAGCAGCATTGCTGATAACTTTGTTTCCAGTGAGGAAGCACCAATAATGTTCAGGTAAACATCCAAAGCATTAGGCCTTCTTCATCAGAATGGTGTTATGTACCAACATGTTCCACTGTCAGTTGTAGCTAAAAGAATCCTAGCTTAGTGTCTCTGAACAATGCTGGTACATTTTTTTTGCAAAGAACAATACTGGCCACACTTATCCATGGGATAGTCATTAGTAGTTTGATTAGCATTGTTCTGAAATATAGTTTTCCAGCCAAAACCTAACAACCTTCCCCTCAATCCCCCTCTGTGAAAACTATGCTAAAACTCTGTAAGGAACAATGAAGTTTTACAATCATTTAGTGAGCACACTTTTGTTCTTCAGTTGTGTGTCTACAGTAAGGGGAAATCTGCAAAGTGGTGTGCATCCTCCTCCCTCACTAAGTTCAAGAAGAAGCATCAGAGTTTAATTAGTCTTTAATATCTCTTTCTAAGAATTTTCCATTCAGAATTATCAAGATGACCTTATCAAAATGCTCTCATTCAGCAATGAGGGAGTGTGTATATTTTAAACAAAAGACACTATGCCATACTGATTTGCAGAAACCCAGGTGATTCCCTGGCTCTGAGAAATTGGCTGTATGTAAGGACTTATGTACAGTTTGATGGGCATTTTTAGTATTAAAAGCAAGACATAGTTCAAGCTGCTGAACCGAAGAGCTTGGTACTGTAGCGAGAGCTCGGTACTGACACATATCTGAATCTGAGCTTCAGTAGTGCGTGGTGGAAGAAGTGTTCTTTTGCTTTATGAGTTTGGGATTGATTAGTGCGATTGCCTCTGCAGCCCAATTTTATGTTTCCAAGGTCAGCACAAGACGAAAACCAGGAAGAGGCAAGACTGATGCCTTCTACAGATCATGCAGTACATTAGGATTGAGACTTCCCTGCTTTCAGACTGTGTTACAGAGGTACTAACCATAATCAACAGGAATAGACCTGAGAATTACAGGATACTTCTTACCATTTCTGTAACACTTATGTGTCTCTCCAGGTCTGCAGAAGATGAAGCTTTCTGCCAATGGTGGATAAAAACACAGGTATGGATCTACTATACTCTGAATGACATGATTCACCAGATGAAGAATGTAGTATTCTAGCATACCTCAGAGATTCAAGTCCTGATCCTTTTCTGACATGCAGTCCTCACAAGTATTTTTAAGGCTTGGGAAGATCCACAGGTAAGAAAAATACTTTTTTCTGTTAATTTGGAAAGCTTCAGCATAATGATCAGGACCTGGACTGTTATCCTGGACTCACAGCAATGCCACACATCTAAGACTGAGGGCTGTAAGGAGGTGCTAGGATTTTGGTCTAGGCCAGATGATGGTGTTGGACACGACCTTCTTAGAAACAGTTTCAAAGGTAACCAAGAGGGAGCAGAAAGTCTAGCTATGATTAGCTGAAGTTGTCAGTGACTAGAGGACGGGAAATGGGGAAATGAGAGAGAGGCAGTGGACACTTATCTCTACATTTTTCGATTGTATCCAGGCAGCACTGCTATAATGATATACATGACATCTTGCGTAAGGCTGAAAAGCTATCTCTTCTTCATGAAGTTAAAGAGGCTTGTTTCTGCTGAAATCCTGCAGAGATGGAAAATGATGGCTGCCTTCCCTGCTGCTGAGAAAAGCTTGCAAACCCTGATAACTGATCTTGCAGTACTCACTTCAGTGCCAGTGTCTTACTCATGTGTCCTGTGTTGGCAGTCACAGACAATTATTTGAGCTGGAAAGCTAGGGCAGCACACATGAGGTGTCTGTTTTTGTGGTTAGAACCTGGGTTTTGGCTTGTTGCAATGTTAAATTATGAGTATTAGTAATCTTTTGAATCTGCTAAACTGAAAACTTAACCATCTAAGATCTGGGAGTGAAAGACCATGTGCCATCGAGGTTTCACTGTGGTGCTGCATGGAGCGGGTGAAACAAGGAGTTTGCAAAGTGTTGTTAGCCTGGTTGCAGGGTGGGGGGGAAGTCACAACTATTTATGGAGCATCACTAGGCTTGAGGAGCTTCCATGACTAAAAGACAACATTAAATAGGAATGATATGTGCTCACAGCCCTGTAAACATGTCCCCTTTCCTGTTTTTGCCTGGACAGATTGCTCTGACTCATCTAGATTGTAATGAATGCTCTTGTCTGCCTTTTTATCTGAGTTGCACTTGACCTCTCTAGAGAAACATAGGTCTAGATATTGGACCTGTGGCCCTCCATGCCCTTGGCATCTATCTTATTCCTGTCCAAAACCTATATCTGTCCCTGGATATCTGCCATGCCAGCCTGCTTCCTGCAGGTGCCCATAAATTGTGAGATTTATATGACCATGTTCCTGGATTACACATGACCAAGCTCCAAATCCTTTAAGGCATGGCATTGTTTTGGCTTGCTGTCTTGCATGTAACCTTCAGTACCTGTGGTTTGGTCCAATAATGGCCTGCGATCCTGATGGTCCACATGGCATATACTGTATGTAAATGGCCCATATGTAGCCATGCTGTTCTGATCCAAATTTTTAATCCAAAGGAAAAGGAGGTTCCCCTGGGATCACTCTCACAGTGAGACAGATCAGACTTTGTACACTACAGCTGTGGCCTTATAGTGGTCACAGGGATGAAGGTGTAAATGTGGCCATAAATAGGTTAAAGGCTAGAAGAGTACTGTAGATGTTGTTGTCTGTTTTGCAGGAGAGTTGCACTCTGTAGGTAGTTGAAGGTGGTAGCAGCAGTATCCAGTGAAAAAACAGCATTTCTTTCTCTGCACAGAATAGTAGGAAAGGGGCCTTGAACTTACTTACAAAGGAAGCGGGACATCCAGAAACATAATTTCCAAATCTTTCATGACTGGAGAAGGGGAAGAAAGGCCTCCAGCTGGGTGCAAAGGCAATTCAGGGCACAGTGAAGTACACAGATGATCACAAGTTTTTTCCAGAAGAAATGGGTGCTCTGACTTCATCCGAGATTTAGACTGAGTTAAGTCTGAGCTGCTAGAGCCAATCTTTGGTCTGTGTCATGGATCAGTGACCACTTTTTGGCAATTTTACTCAGGTTTCTATCATTTTAGGAATCAGTATGATGTTATCCATGTATGAACATTTCCCTCACACAAATCTTTTCAGCAGCCCATGAGCTTGTCAGTCTAGGCAGAGGTAAGTATTGTGATGTCAAAAAGGCACAGCTTTATTAGGCTCTGTTAAAATGGGAAGGGACTTTTTTTTTCAGACAATTAGTACTGAAGAAAAAAAGCAAAAACCGTGTCTTCCTCAAACACAGCACGCCATGTACTTCTTATTAAGGACAATACGTGTGCTGAGTGTCACATTTCAAACTTCAGCTGTTTTTGCTGTTGCCCTATTCAAAAACAAGTATGGTTAGAATTTCATTACAATGGGAAAAGTGTGTGTATATTTGTTTCCCACTGTTCCATAGCACAAAAGCTGTTGGGAATTTGCTCCCATTTTAGCAAGATGTACTGGTGTTATGTTTTGTTTTGTTTTTACCCTAAAGCATAAAAAAAATCAGCTTTAGAAGTGGATAAATGTGTGAAAACAAGAGGCTAAGGAAGAAATTATTTTCCAACTGTAGCTAGTATCGGTGTGATTACACTGGTGGTTGGCTGAACTCTTCAGCTAAGGATCTCAAAGTACATAAAATTAAAGATATAATTAGTGTATATATTTCTGGAGGTTCAACTGAGATCAGACTGTTACGTGATGTAGTATGTTACTTCTGTAAGTAGCTTTGTGGCTTCTGTGTTTCACTGCAGGAATCTTTTTGTGGCTGGATATGAGGCTTTTAGGGCTCTCTTACATTATTCCAACCACATTATGTAAGGTGAAAGGGTTAGTGTACATGTCTAATTTGACAAGATAGATGAAGTGAAGGAACCAGTCTTTATTGTTGAGATAGGGAAATGAGGTGAAGGAGACATATGCCAAAGATCAGATAGATTAAGGCTAAGAACTGAGGCCATGTCTTACAATTCCCTTAATGATAAGAGAAAGTATTTCTGTTTGGTTATGGCAAACTAACACAGGTAGTGTGCTGTACTGAAGCAATGTCTGTTAAGGTCTTTTGGAATTCCCCTCTCTCCTCCCCTGCCTATTCACAGCAAAATGTATTTTCACTAACAATGATTCTGCAGTGCTTTTGTACTATATGTACAGGAAGCTGAATGAGTGTCTGGGGACCTTTTAACTGAATCTATTAAAAGTCTGTGTCAATAAAATCCTGTCAGATCTATCCTTCAGTACTGTGATTACAGAAGAGGAAAAAGAAAGACATTGCTCAATATGACTGCGATATTCCAGCACGTAATCTTCTCCCATGTGGTCATGTTTCCTCAGATAAGAAAAATCGCCACTCTGGTGTCAGTGGGGATGGGGTCACTGAATGGGAACAGGAGCGTTTTCATTTTTTTCACAATGAACAGTTGTTTTGTGTGTTTTCCTGTCTGGATAAACTATGTCCATGGTTACTGAGCAAAGTTTATTTCTGTAGGAAATAGGTAACCGTGTTTGTGCAGTGGGGGGGTATCAGAGCACAGAGGATTTGAAAGGAAGGGTCCAGAGGTCATCAGCAGAGGGATATGATGAGGAAATGCAATGAGATATATCGTGTGGATTCTGGCATATACTTCATGGGATGCTTCCTTTCAAGCGCTGGTGAGCAAGAGGGGCGAATAGGAGCTCTTTGATAACACAGCAGCAGGGTAAATTCATTTCAGGGCCAGCTCTTCACCTTGTATGAAATAGTGCAACTGATTTATGCCCACAGAGGATTTGGCTTGAAGCTTTAATTGCCTTCTTGGCTAAGTTCTGTTTTCCTTATGTGTGCTCAGACTATCAAAAGAGTGTTAAATGTTATATTTCACCAAAACCTGTTCCTCCTGCCACCCTATTTGTTCATTATGTTCTCTTGAAGTATTGCTGCAGAGCAACTTTATTTCATAGCCCCAATAAAAAATATATCCAGAACTACAAATGGCTTTGTGAATGCCAACAGCATTCCTAAATTGTCCTTTCTTGTAAAGTGACCAGTGGAATGTTGACAGGCTATAACTGCAGAGTTAATCTTACCAGATAATTTATGCCATTGCTACAATGTTTGTATCCTGTGTTTCCACATTCATCATCAGGTTTCCACATTGCTTCAGGTATAACGTGTGCTGTGACCTTGTGTAACATTATTGCCTAGAGCACCAATTAAACTGTGACTGCAGCTCATGTAGGTATGAGCGTAAAGCTGAGTGCTGTGGAGAGTGAGAAGTGTTGCTCAGAGCAGACTAAAGACCCTGCCCAAAAACTGGGATGGAAACTCAGGCAGTTGGCTTCTGCTGAGTGCTATGCAGTTATCCTGCCTAAGTTTAGGATCTAAGGCCCTTCCAAATTAACATCTACTTGAACTGGATTTACTCTTGAATACTGTGTTGCTCTTATAAGGAGAAAGTGATGGTACTTTCCCCAAAGGGTTGACAGTATAAAAGAACAATGGCAAACAAATAGTGCACAACAAAAGGGATATTTTAAAATCACTTTTGCAGGTAAGAATCAAATCCATAGAGAGACTGAATGATTTACATAGGATCATGCTAAAAATGTGAAATGTGGAGTTAAACTGACATTTCAGGCCAGCTCCTTAATGGCAGGATGCAAACTACTTTTGTTTCACTGTTGCTTTGTGCTTCTTACGGGCATGAGTGTATCCATATTTTAGTTATACTTGAATCATAGTCAAATATTCATGGTAGGAAAAACAGCTGTGGCAAATTCAGATGTGACTGTATCCCTGGCTGCTTGTTACCACATTTCTGAACCAGGTGATGGAATGGGATGCAAGAAAGTGCCTTGTCTGCCTCAGTGCAGAAGCCACCTGTGTCTGGTTTAACAGGGAGCAGGTTACCTAAGGGTGGCTGGCTGACATTGTGGTGGAGCAAGTCAAAAAGCATTCACTGAGACAATTTCCATTATGATATATACTATGATCTTGTACAATAGGCTAGAAAAAATTGTACTCTTCAGAAAACTCATCATTACATTCTTTATATCCTCCAAAGGATCTCAAAGTTTTTAGATCTTTGAAGTGTCTCTAGAGGTGGTTAGAAAGGTGTGAAATTGTGCATTACACTACATTCATAGTAAAAGATCATTTTTGCATGGGTAACGTACCTGTCTGAACTGTAGCAGACTTTTCATGTTACCTTTTCTCTCATTGGGTGCATATTCTTGGTATTGGGAAGCTGTAATGAAATCTGATACTCGACAGTTTGTGTTGTACCATCAATTCACTACTCTTATAGTCATAATAATGCATCATAGTTGCAGCATATTTTTATGCAGCACAAGAAAGTCATTAGTCCTCACAGCATGCCTGGGGTGCTGCTGGAGGGTGCAATGAAAGAAAGTGAAATTAGGAATTAGAGTAATTTTTTGGTTCATGCAGTCCATCTGAAGGAAGCAGACAGATTGGAGCTTCCATGTCAGTGGTAAGCCTTTTTCTTGATTGCCCCTTTTAGGGGCAATGTCAGCTGAAGCACTGTGTGGGCTGAAAGCAGGAGGATTTATGATTATTTGTATTACAGATCATGGATTTGCTGCAAATAAATAACGGGTGTTCAGCCTGGGGTGGAGGCAGCTTCAAGGAGGGACCAACAGCAGCCCCCCAGTGCTTGTGGGAAGGTTATCAAGAGGGTGGTGCCAGGCTGTGCACAGCAGCACATGGTGGGAAGATGAGAACCAACAGACATTTATTGAAATAAGAGAGAAGCAAACTGCACACAGGGAGAAACCTTTTCTCCATGAGGGCAGTCAGGCAGTGGAGCAAGTGCCCAGAGGGGTTGTGCGGTCTCTGTCCTTGGAGGTTTTCAAGACCCAGTTGACCGCAGCCCTCAGCATCTGGTCTGCCCTCATGGCTGAGCCTGCTTTGAGCAGGAAGTTGGACTACAGACATCCTGAGGTCCCTTGCAACCTAAAGTATCCTCTGATGTTATGACAACTTACACCACAGAAATTTACCATGTAATTTCTTGAGGAAGCTGATACATTTTGTTTTAGTGGAATCATACATCTCTTTGAAATTATTTCAGCTTTGATTAAAGAATTCTATCCTGTTATAACTATTTTGTTAATTATGCTTCTGGTTTAAAAAACGGATGACAGCTTAGCTCAAAACTCTCAATTCCACAACTCATAGTAAAACCAAAAACCTCCTATCCCTTCCCTGCTTTTCTTCTCTTCCTCCTTCCTCTCCAGAAAAAGTCCCCAAATAGAATTAAAAAATACCCTGATTGTTAAGTGAAATATCAATATAGAGGACAATATTTATTGGCCCAATCTTTGGTTCCATTTCAGTGTTTTTAGTTTGTGTCCTTAAATTAAGGGCAATGTCTTCTGTTCTTATTCAAAGAAGGTTCTGCAAAGTCATTGGGGCACATCTTGTAGAATAAGGGTGAATTATGGGCCACATGGGGCTCATTATCTTTCAGACATACATTGGACTGGCAGCTGGAAGTTCCCATCATCTCATTTTAGGGGTTAATACTCAAGAATAACCAATTTTTTGTGTCTGCAAAAGTCAGAGAGGAAAATATTTTTATATTCTTAAAAATGCTATATTATTTTGCAGAAATGAAGTTGCAGAAACTACAAGAGGAGAATGAGTAGCATGACATTGTTCCAAGATATCTATTAGGAATTTTCTGAGTTAAATTGGTGCTAGAAATTCAAGCATGCTTTTTGTTTGGATCTTGAAATGATCTAATGCACATGGCTCAGTTTTTATACACCACGTACAAGGTTGGATGTATATTCAAGTCATGAATGAGAGGATAAGATTTTGAAATCTTTGGCTTGTTTTTGGCATTTAACTGGAAGAACATCATGATAGGAATCACATTCACATGGTATTTGAAAAAAGAGTAGGGTTATATCAAGCTGTCAACTCTGCCAGCTTTATTTACCTAACTCTTCAGCTCATACCGCTGATATCTCAGTAGGGCTATTGAGATTTGGTAAAGGAGGATTTAAGCAAGTAACGGTGGCAGAAGTAATTTAAATTTAACTTGTTTGCCCCTACAACATGAAATAAATTCCTCTTTAACAAAGGCCCATCTTTTGCCTCTTTTTCTCATTCTCAATGATATTGTACTCCAACTGTAGTAAGGTACTTAGCAGCAAAACACAAACACCAGTAAGGAATGAATTAATCTCATATAGTTCAGCTGTCTAAAAGTTGCACGTATCCGAAGCAGTTGCTTTGGCTACTTCTAAAATTGAGGCAAAGTAATAGGTGTTCTATCAAAGCTGTTCATCCCATCATAGGAATATCTACTTGACTAGTTTAAAGTTTTTTCACCTTTTAGTTAGTTAAGGCTAAATGAGATGAGCCCCACTATAAGCATAGTAGAATTTAATCTTCTGTTTGCAGAAGTGGTCATAATTTTATATATTGACCTTTCTAGGTGGAGCTGACGCAAATTAAGATGGTATTCTAGTATTCAAAAATAGCCTGTGAGTCATTACAGTGTATTATGTATTCTAAGAAACCTACATTCTCCCAGCTATTAAAAATAATATTTTTATTGTCTAAAGTGGCAATCATCTGTTGCAATTTGTATATTATGTAGCAGATTCATTCCTGCTCAACAGTTTTCTGAGCAGTCATTTACTTTACTGTGCCACAAAGTGGGATGCAAGCCAGCAACATGAACAACATAAAATAACGATAGTGGGTACAAACCTATCAGTAGCACACCTTCAGCTCAAATATTTACTGTATGTAATGCTTTTGGTCCTGCAGTGCACAAAGAACTTTTTGTCCAGAAAGCCAACAGAAATCGTGGAGAATCACTTTATATTTTCTGCAGAAGGCACTGAGATTAGCCAGAGCAGAAAAATACCAAAGTGTCAGTCCTGATTATGCAAACATTAACTCAGAACAAAGATTTTGCTTTTATAGCTGTATTTTTTCTAACAAGTACACTGTTTCTCAGAAATAAGAGAAGATCCCAAACCCAGTTACAGTCCTAAACACACTTTGGCACCAGTTTCCTCAGTCTCTTGGCTGTATATTTAGGGTGAGCCTGTTAGCCAGGGGTTACTGAGCCCAGCAAAGACAAAAGTGATGTTAAGGGTGGTAGAGCTACACAGTCAGAATTGCAGCTGCAGAATTAATGCACCTGATGTGTTCTCCGTTCTAAGATCTGAAAGGGTTAGTTACAAAATGGGTTAGTGGTTAGTTGTAAAATGAGTTAGAAAGGGTTAGTTATATAAACTTGCAGTGCTGACTATGATGAATATGCTGCTTCAGCGACACTAGCACTGAGGGAAGTATTTTTTTCACCAGATTTCTATTCTCAGTGGGAAATATCTGGACCTTGCTCATGGTCAAGTGGCTGAGAGACACAAATAACTTGCCCTACATGAAGTAGACTAGTTTAATTAAGTTACTTTTTTTAACATCTCTCCGGCCAACTTTGTGCTTGGAACAAGATGAGGTCTCCTCTTCTATAGGCCCCCCGTGTCTGACAGATGAGGCAACCCCAGGGTTCCACAGCACTGCATTACTTGTGTTTGACTTATTTGCAGAACTTCAGTCCCCTGCTTTATATTGCCAGTAGGTCCAGCTTTCAGCAGACCGTGCTGGCTCTTCAGATGTTTTAAATGGAACAATGCATTATTCATATGCCATAATATGAATTCATGGCCCTTCCGCAAAGGAAATTGCTTCTACCTACTTCTAAGACTTCTTCCATTCAAGAAAATTAAATGAAGCACTCAGAGATGTTTTTAATTGCTTACGACTCAGTTGAGAAACTTCTAAGAATGAGTTTCTTTTTGTAATGTAACTTGAGAGCTCATTCATTGAATGTAATTATGCTGTATGATGGATTGGGAAGTATAAGTGGAGAGCTAAATAAGATGGAGATGACAAAATAATGGTAATAAAAATAATAGAGCTTGGGTTATGTGATACTTCCTGACAGTGTACATCACCACACTGTCACTGTCTTTGAATACTAATGTAGACTTGTGGCTTCTTCCTGTAGCATATATTTAGCAAACAGCATGCATTGTCTCTCTTCTGGACTTTAGTGTACAAATGACTTGGCTGCATGCTTTGGAGCTCTTTGGAGAGGTGGGAGTGAGAAGGCATTTTGCCCTCTCTGTGTAGTGACTACGGACCTGCATCCTTGGGGTCAATGTGCTACCCCTCTCACCTGTGAGACCGGGTGGTAATTTTCACAGTTATGGAGACTAGCCATGCCTCTGCTCTTTCCCTGCCTGCGGGCTCTGCTAGAGTCCAAGATGAAGCCTCCAAAGAGCTGTAAAGGCTGCTGGGCGCAGACCCATGTGTGTAACATCATAGCGACCCAGATAAGGCACTGAAGTTGTTTACCACTAATGAAACCTCCATGACTTTTTCAATAGCAGTGTTAGAAAAGGCTTTTACAGATTCTTTAACACAAAGCAAACACATTTTATCAGTCACATGAATGAATGTGTTTGCATGTCTAAATTGCTGTATGGTACCAGAGCTGTTCCTGTTAATCTGTAACTAGGAGGCTGGCTGGAGAAGAACCACTTTGCCACCTCAGTTAAGTGTTCACTGGGGCCTGCAGAGGAGGAGAATAGCCCGCACTTTCATAGAAAGTAACTAATGGACGTGGCTGAGGTATAGCTTCAAAGAGAGAACAGGAGCACTTCTGAACATGAGATATGTGGGGAGGAAGGGCTTTCTGCTGAACATTTTCTTTTCTGAGTGCTAACTTTCGCTGTAACTTAAGAAACCAGACTACATGTGCTTTCCAGACTCCCTGGTTTTGTCTAGTGAGATGAATCCAGCCTTTCCCACTCTTCTGTTTCTCTTTTCCCACCCTATTCCAGATGTGCAGGCCTGCATAAACCAGCAGGATTCCAATTATAATGATACTTTCCCATTCACTATTCATCCAGTTTTTTCTTGATGTGAAAATGAAATGTGACCCAAAATAACCCAGTTGGGGGGGGGACACGGGGACTCTATCATTATGTACATGCGATTTATTTTTCCAGAGTGTTTTTTTAATTTTATCTTTTTTTTTTTTCAAGTACTAAAACAAAACAAGAACCCACAAACAGGAAGAACAAAAAATTGGATGTATGCAGGAGACTCCAATTAAACCAATGGCATCTGAGGACAGGAGTTATGTCCTAGATGGAACAAATGAGCAAGACCCTGATACATAATGATTACTAATTAATAAAGACAATATCAAGACCCATAGTGATGAGACTCAGAAAAAATTACTTCTGCAAACAATACCAGCATTCTTGCTAGGAGGATACAGATCGAGAATAAGAAATATAAAGAGCAAAACCCTTGACACTAAGTCCTGCAGCAAAATTTTAATTTCTTTCAATATCAGCTTTTCCAGAATCACAGAAATACGGAATAGTATAGAATAACTGAAAAGTAAATATTATAGTATTTACCCCACTTTTAATACTGACTAGGGGATTGTAATGCTATTCTATTTTTCCTTTCCAGGTAAGTTGTGAGAGCAAAAAGAATACATTGCTTTTTGTTGTGCAGTTTGTACACCAGAATTGGGGTGCGTGGCATTTTACAGGCTAAACAAAAAATATCCAGAGGCAAGCTGAAGTATAAGTCAGGAGTGTAAGTTTCTCTCAGCTCCTGTGCACTTTCCAGAAAAAAGAGCAGTTTTAAAGAGTGAATCATGGTATTTTGAGTCTGGGGGGAGGCTGAATGAAGGTACGAGGACTTTGAAAGAAAGGCCAGAAAAGACCCAAGAGAAGAGAGTAAAGAGCCTGATACAGCCAGTGGTCATGTATCTCCAGAAAAATTTAATTGATCATTTAACATCAATTTGAAGAAAGCATGGCTGGCTTTCTTTGGCTTTCTTTTGCTTTCATCTGAAAAGCTCTCAACAGTGCTTTCCTACAACAGCCTTTTGGTTTTTGCTGAAGACAAAATTTTTATAAAACTTTTTATAAAAGAGTCAATAGGGAAGTTGATTTCATTTTTGTTGCTAAACAGTCCAAGGTTAGAGGAGTTTTGTTAACCGAGTTACTGCTCTGACAATTAAACTCACCAGGATAAATAAGAATGTGCTGACGAAACTGTTTTCAAAATCAGCTGTTTCCAATGACTTTGGCTCTCAGGTGTGGATAGCACCTGTCCTGTGCCAGAGCTAATTGCTAGTCTTCAGGTCAATGCAAAGGTTTCAGGAGATCCAGAGGAGAAAGCAGTGTCGTGATGTAAAGCTCAATGGATCTAACCAACCTCTCAAAACAAGGTGCTCCAGGCAAAGTTCTCAACCTGATTAACCCATTTCATCACCTCAGGAGGACCTGGCCCTTAAACAACAAGATTAAAGCTCTGTTCAACAAAACTGTCACATATCCATTAGGTTCAAAAATTTGTTGACCTTAATTGTTTTAGACACATTAGTCTCATTCCTCTTTCCATCCCCATAAGCTGCTGAGGTTTTTAATGATTGCAGCTGCTATCACTAAGGGATATATAGTACCTCTGAAAAATGGAGTCCATAATTGCTGTATTCTTCCAGTAACAGGCAGGGTGAAACACTGCAATGGTGGTGGAAGGTGAGAATGCTTTTTCCTCTTTTTTTTTTCCTCTTTTGACATTTACTTAGTCACATACTTATTACTTTCAAATCCTATTTCTCATGCGTTTGGAATAAGAGACAGTATAGTCTTATGATAGGGGAGAACCATGTAGTTGGCTGCATATCTACAGACCTGTTCACAACTTACCTAATGTTTTAATAGGAGTGCCATGCTTTGTCATAATTCTGAATACAGGACTCTAGGTTCCAAATAACTTCATCTTTTCAAACTTTTATTGTATAATTAACATTTTTTTCTAGAATATTTTCTTTGTAAAACACCGGGGTATAGTTAGAACTTTTTTTTACGCTCTTCTGCTTGGCTAGTATAATTATCCGAATTAATGATAATCTGTGCCTTTAGCAGTTTAAATGATTGGATTTTTTTCAGAACCTGATGCTCTGACCAGAGCAGAGACATAAACAATCAAATATGTTCTCATAGGCATACGTATATCATTTTAATGGATTCGTTTGAAATCTAGCTCTTTACCATTAACACAAAAACTGGAGTCAGAAGGTGTTATTCATGTGCAAATTCTTGTATACACCAAAGGAGATTTCCTAGCACAGGGCTAATCTATAAACCTAGAAATATCTGAGATTTGCCTTGCAGCACTTATTCAAGGAACTACATAGCAAAACATGCCTTCTGAATTCACAGCAGCCAGAAGAGTTGCCTGTTCGTATTTGCTTCTCACTTCTCAATGGAACCTAATATTCTAATTTTTCTTATTTTTGTAGATTAGGAAATTATTATAAATGTGGCATAGGTGAGAGCAGAAAGTCACCAAGGAAGTCTATTGGATCTTTGTGACTGCAGCCTCCATCTCCTGATACATAGCCTTTTCCTGTGCTGGCTGACGGTACCAGCCCAGGAACTCTACCTTTCACAACGGTGCTGAGCTACCTTGTGGAATGAAAATAATATATGTTCTCTCTTTCATTCATCCCAACTTTCTGCCAAAATTAAATGATGGAACTTCTTCCATGCTGGTTTCAAACTGGTGAAATTCTACTGAGTTCACAAGTTTTTGATGGCTGACAACCGGTGGGATAGGAGAAGAATCAGGCTCACAAATTCTGCTTTAGAAGCCTAGTTAAAAAAGAAGAAGTCACATTTAAAAGGGCTGAGCACTTGCCTGTGCACTTGACAAGATTTTAAACAATTAGGCAACCAGCAATGGCTTCTGATCCCATGGAAACGGCTGTAGAAAAAAAAGGCCTTCCTCCATAGAAAAGTGATTAGTTTAAAGCATTCTGTCCCATTTTTGGCAGTTTGATGGCAGTTTCCATGGGGATGGGAGTAGAGGATTGCTGAAGTGTTATCATAACTCCTGCAAATGACACAGATGGAGGTTAAAAGATGTAAATTATATTTCAACAGCACCTGTAAATGTATTAATTTTGGGAGAGGGAGAAGGGAAAGACAGCAAAAGGTTTTTCCTCTTTCTCCATCTGCAATACATCTCTGATGAGTGACACAACTAGTCAGAATAAAACAAAATGATCTTTTTGGCCTCTCATTCATAGTTCTGCAATGTAGTAACATTTACCGCTTTGAGAACATGATGACCAGGGGTGTCAAATTTCTTCAAAAGTAGATATTGTTATGCTCATTTTATAAATCGGATAGCTGAGTCAGAAAAAAGGTTAAGTGGCCAAAAGACCAGGGATCAGGGATATTGCTGGAGAAACACCGTCTGCTTGTATCTAAAGCCCTGGCTAGGTGACTACAGCTCTAATAATGACATTTTTTTCCAGATTCCTATCTTAGGGCTCTGGGGGCACCGACAGGCCCCAGTGTCCCTGCCCGGCCCCTGGGGCTCCCCTCACCCTGCCCACAGCCCAGGACCCCATGTCAGCCCCCTGGGCCGTCAGCCCCTGCCCCAGTGATGCTGCAGAAGGGCCGGTCTCCAGCTCCCCATGGCCCTGCCTGGCTCACAGCCTGGCCTGGCCTCGGCCTGTCCCTCTCCCCAGGGAGCTGCCGATGCCTGCGGCTGGAGCTGCCTCAGTATCCCCCGGCTGTTCACTCCTGGCTGGGGCGGTGGGACAGGCCCTGGCTGCCAGACCCTGCCTGGGGGATCCTCCCAGGGAGCTGTCGGCCCAGGCAGTACCCTGGCAGCGAGCCCAGGCAGGGGCTGATGGCCCTGGGCTGGGCTGAAATGGAGCCCTGGGCCATGGGCTGGGTGGGGGAGGCCTCAGGGGGCCGGGCAGGGGCAGGCAGGGCTGCGGGTGCCCTCAGGGCCTGACCCTCCGGTGACAACCAGTGACAAGCGTAAGAGTTTTCTTGGGAGTTGATTTTTGAAGCTTTTCAGTTCCAGCAGTCCCGAAAGAGAAACGTATATTTTCTAGCTTCTGAAAATAATCTCAAATCGTGTGCTGCGCCATCACAGCTTTCTAACATCCCGCCCGTCTGTGATGTGGGGAAATGATGGTACTCGAACCCAGTGCTCTCTCTGTTTTAGCTGACGGTTGGGCCTGAAACCTGCAGGGTTTGAATTACTTGTGCTTTGATAATTTTTGCACTCAGTCAAACAGATACCTAAAGGGATTTTTTTGGAGAGGAGGAGGGGAGATTTGGCAGGGAAGGAAAAGAGTACACGATTCGCACAGACCCAAGCTGCGAAAGGTCTTCTTGTCGCCCTTCTTTTTCTTTGTTTTTCTAGTTTGTAACATTGAGGACACAGTTTGTGACTGTGAATTGTGGGGCATGTGCATGGAGATTAAAATCTCTTCCATAGATTCATGACGTGAAAAAAAATTACTATGTGGATTGCTCATGGAAAATCTAATTTTAAACAGTGTTGCTTAGCTGTGATTTGTTGGAGAGCTGCAGGGCATCGTTCCTCTGGTCTGATGTGATGAACATTGAGGTGTTACTATGTGTTCTGTACTAGCTTGTAATTTCCTATGAAGGACATAAGATGCACTGAAGAATAGACATATTAGCCTTCGTTTAATGTTGTCTCAGTACTGCATTATGCAAATACAATCTTTTTTTGCCTATAGGTATTTGTGACAAATACACAATTCAATTATTATTAGTTCCAGTTTCTTTTAAAAAAATATATTTCTCAATTTTAATACATTTCAGTTTATCTTTACTCTTTCAAGTTGTGCTGTGGAACTCTTTACAGTTACAGCTGAATTTCATTTTAATTTCAAGCTGACTCCTAACTTAATCAACATTTAGCACATTTCTATGGTCTGCCTAAATCTACTTAAAGGAGGAAAATATTCTTTCCACTGTCCTATTTGGATAGGAAAAGACATCAATCATTTCGCTAGCAGTCAGAAACGGAGAGAACAAAGGTTTAAAGGTGAATGCTACATAATTACTTAGTGCATGACTCTTGACGCAAGTGATTTGTGTCTATTCATTTTCAAACCTCCATCTGTAGTTTTATTACTTCATGAAGAGTCAGCTTTGTTAGAGAGAATTGCTGAATCAGACTGCGGAAGTGTCATTTGCTAAAGTTCAAATCTGAATTTTAAATTTTCTGATTTGTTTTTTGGATAGGTATTTAAATAATAGCAGACCTTTTCTTATCAAATAATTTATGTAAATTGTTTAGCTTTGGTCGGCAATAAATGGCACAAACGATGGCTAAAGAAATGCCTGATCTCACAAAAAAATCCAGGAATTTCAGAAAATCTGTGAAGAGGATAATCACAGGTTGAAGTGCAGGGACTGTATTAGGGGGAAAACATGGAGATCAGTTGTGTTTGGAAAAGCTACAGAAAGGAAATAAAGCCATTGGTATTTCAATGGCCAAGAATGTCTAAAATCAAATCAGGGAAGGGGGTCACCTATCTCTTCTTCAAGAATTAGCCTTCATTTCTTTAATTCTCTGCAAGTGTGAGGACAAGAAAACATCCAAGTTCAAACTGCATAACAGAAATCTTTTGCACATTTTAAAAACCACTGAAACTCTCTCCATCATCTCCAGCTCCCGTCATGTAGAACTTAAAAACTGCAATTGTATATCCTTTCTTAATAATCAGAAGCCATTTCTGTGAGCTGGACAATATTCTAATATTCTTTCAGTAACTATAGGGATGTGCTTTAACAGTTCTACATGCTCAAGTTAAAATGCACATTATGCTTAAATCATTTTGACAAATTTTTGTCACACACTGTTCAGGGTTGAAGGATGACTTACTGATAATGCACTTTGATGGCTATTTAACTGAAAGCAAATATTTATGCTCATTTTCAGTTAATTTGCAGGCAGAGAGGAATTGCTGAGGGTAACACCACTACCTATAAATGGTGCTACATTGTCAAAGTTGACATAAGTGGGATTTTAGTTTATGCTATATTTTAAAATATTTTTAGTTACTTTCACTGTTGACTGAAAAAGATAAAATTGAAAATTAATTATGAATGTTTCATATGCATATTAATAAACAGCTTTCAAAACTACACTGAGATTGTCATGACTGGACACCTCAGTCAACAGAAAGTTAAGCTCTGTTAAACTAAGTTTTTAGTTATTTACACTGCTGAAAGAAGAGCTAATACAATGCTCAGAATAGTAAACTTTCTTCTAATAGGATATATAATTTGAAATCTGGTGAAACATGGAGAATTATATTACTTAATTTACTGTTGCAATCAAGTTCTTTGCATGTATGATGTAAGACTAAACTAGTACATTTTTATTGCTTTTGCAGCACTTAACTTTCATGTAATTTAACATTTTTGAATTTTGTCAGCCTATATTGTTTTTTGGTTTGGTTTTTTTTTTTTTTTTTTTTGCTTTGTTCTGATATTTGTACTTGTGACTCTGCTGTGAAAAACTGAGAAACTTCTGGATAAACTGCAGCCCTATGGCAAATATTTGTCTGTAGTGAGCTATGTGAAATGATCTTCCAACTCACTCTGGAAAGAACAAGTTGTCTTTTTAGGGATTGGATGTCGGTGGGATGTAATCATTAGTGTCACTAACATGTCTATGATCTGTGAAAGGAATGCAATAAGGTAAAAATTCTCAATTAGAGCCAACCTTTGGTCCTGATCACTTTGCTTTGTATTTTCAGTGTGTTGGGCTAGTAGATTCTAGAAACTACGCAGAATCTTTCCCACAGAAAGTATGCAGGATAAATCTTCAAATACTAAATGATTAAACATATAGGAAAATCCTGGATAAACTAATTTTAAGGCAGACTAGAGCTATTCTAGAAATTTATTTCACACTTCTTTTCCTTTGCATTTCAATGGCATTTCTAAAATGAGTTCATAAAGTAACTTAGAATATTTGGATTTTAAGGTACTGCAAACGTGTAAACTATTCTTTTGGAGAACAAGTACATTTGAATGGATTTCAGACAACACTTCTTTGGAAGGGGGGGAAATGAAACATTTCCAGAAGTTTTCTTTCTCCTTATATGCTATTTATGTACCTAAATATACAAAAATAGAAGTCTGGGGTAACATCAAGATATAAAGAGTAAAATTTGAATGATTAAACTAGATAAGTGGGTTTTACTTCAGATGTGTAAGTTACTGTGTTAATGCAGATAATTTATTTTAATTTTTTTTATTTTTCTGTTGCTAGTTTTTGTTAATAAGTTCCTGTAGTGAAACTCTACACTGAAAATAAGGTTACTTAGTGCTTATATTTTGTTTTGATCTTTAAAGACAAAGAAAGACAAGAAATTAATAAAATAAGGGATTGTTCTTAAAATAAGGGATAGAGAGTCATTCTGTCTGACTGTTTCGGACACTTTCTGACTTTTGAAAACCCAGCTACCTTTGTTTTCCCACTGTAACTCTGTTTCTTGTCCCCTGGTCTTCAGTCTATGATTATCTTCTTTCCAACTGAAAAAGAATTTTTTCTGGAATTCTTAGATTTACATGTAAGACTCCACAGACAGGTCTCAAGAGCAGAAGCTGCTTGCAGATCTCCTGAGTTATCTTTTGAATGTAAAGATTTATTTGCAAACAGCAAGTTACTCTTCAGTATCATTATAATTAAAATAATTTAAAAGTTACAATGTTTAGAAATGTAGAAAATAAGTAATATAGGTATGGTTATGTATGTATGTAGTCTGCATATGTATTAATTTCTTCTTCCCAAAATATCAGAAGGATCTTGGGTTCTGAGACTTGCTTATTAAGAAGCATATTATTATGAAAAGCACAATGAAAAACTTCTTTGGTGACTTTATATGATGAATCCTAGCACTTGGTGCAACCCATCACTTCTGGAAACAATGTATGAATAGCTGCGTGTGACCCTTGGTGCAGTAAACTGTGTGTACAGAGATTTCTAAATATAGATGCAGTAATTCAGAGCCAGTTACTGTCAGTCAAATCAATATAGATATTAAAAATGTCTGAATCTATTTTTGATGTTGAAAAATCGGAGCAGTTACTGAGATTTTAGCAACCATGTGATGTGCTTTTAAGAAACTGTGTGACTGTTTTTCCATGCCTTAGTAGTTTGTGACAGAAATTGATGTGACTGTCCTGATATCTGCAACTCTATGTTTAAAATATATACCCATACACACAACACATTTTTCTAGTCTAAAAAAGGCCTGTAGTGGAAAGTGCTATCTATTGCCATGTCCAAAGCTGGCAGCGCATTTTGAGCAGCTGACATTTGCCTTCACATGTAGGAAATTCCTTCTTCACTGTACAAAGCAGTAAAGAGACCTCATGTGCATTAACATATATTTCATCCCTTTTACTTTTAACTTGTTTGTTTTAGTGCCACAACAAGCAGTCTGAGTTGGACCTGTGACTACATTTTATGAACACT
>WAAD01015769.1:218576-238070 GCA_013389945.1 Fregata magnificens
ATTTTTTTTTTGAACTTTGTTTTTTTTTTTTTTTTTTTTTTTTTTTTTTTGCTGAAAATCTGGTAATTATGATGAAGTTTAATCATAATATAACCCCAATCTTCTCATAAAAACTCTACAGACATTTTGTATTAAGAGGAGAATGGGGAAGAAAGACACAGAAGGCAGAGCAAAGTGTAACTGCTTTTCACTCCTGGTGATTTTTTCCTTACATCTTAAACATTGGTTGTGTGGTATGTACTCTTCTGTCAGATCAGACTGACGTATGGGATGGGGTAAAAGTCAGGAGAAAGGTTATTCTACAAGCTGTGAAACAGTTCTGCTGTTGCTGGGAAGAAGAAAAAAGAAAAGTGTTAGCATATTTAGCAGAAGCTTTCATCCTAGCGAAATGCCCCAGTGTGATTTTGGTATAGTATAGATTAATTTCCCTTACATCTGTTTCAATATTTTCTGTGACATGTCTATTAATTATGAAATCTATTTGTTGCACTAGCAGTTTTCAACCTCTAATGTCCACCATAGCCCATCTGCTCCGCCCACAAAACCAGAGTCCAGAATAGTGTATTGACTGTGTCACAGTTGCTTCCGCAGCAGCCAGGTGTAATCTGAAATCAAAATGTTTGGCTGTGAGTGGTCTTTTTAACCAGAGAGGCTACAGTCCTTCAGAGAGAATAAGCCGAATGACCCAGTCTCCCCATGGAGAGGATACAGCTATTGACTTCAGACTGGAAGCATTCATTTGGTTAAACCACTATAGTTGGGAGAAACACACTCAAATAACTGGAATCACGTTTAAAAAACAAACAAACAAACAAACAAAAAAACCCACCCCCCACCCCCCCCAAAAAAAACCCCCAAAACCCAAACAAACAAAAAAAGGATTTTTAAATGGGACCAAACCCAAGCAGTTCACCATGAACGTTGTGTTCCATTCTGGGCCTTATATTAACAGGTGTAGTCAACCTCAAGGAAACCCTTATGGGAATAACACAGGTATTAAAAGTATCATGATGGGGTAAAAGAGACAGACCAACTGAGACACAATGTGGGAGCTCAAAAAACATTTTTAAAGGCTAAAAATTCTATGCAGAAAGAAACATTACTCTATGTAGCATATGAAAGTTGTAAGGAGTATGGACTTTTCTGTCCCTTTCTCAGCTGAGCAATTTTTCAGCATAATCTGGTGTTCCCCTGTGATTCTTTGCATTTTTTTCTTACTAGGCGTGGCATTATCAATTATTATATGACCCTTTCTCCAGCAGAGCAGGTCAAGCTTCTAAAATCAAGTATGTTGAGCTCCATCAGAAAGGAAATAAGAAAGTCTCATGTAAGCGTAAGAGTGAAAAGTAGAGGAGCTCTGTTTACAGAGCTGTGAAAGCACATGTACAACACAGCAGAAAAAACGTACTGAAAGGAGCCAAGCCTTAAGGCAAGGAAGGAGGTAGACTAGATGGTTTTAAGAGGTTGTTTCACCTCTAGCTTGTCACGTAATGTCTAAAATTATGCCTGTGTTCATATAATGCTTTTCATCTGTGATGTCAAAGTGCTTTTACAAAGTCAGGTACTACTGTCTTCATTTAAAGACAGCGAAGTCATGCTAAGATGCATGACAAGGAGGGAGTCTAAAATAGATATGTATTTCCTCACCAAAAAATAAAAGTTGAAGAGCTGCATAACAAAATATTGTAATAAAAAATTGCACCGTAAGATCCCATCAGAACAAAACTCCAGGCTTGCAGTCATGGGGAGTGTTTCCGTGCGGCATGGCCCCAAGTTCAAATTTCAGTTTTCATTCCAGGGCCATGGAATGAGGAACAAAAGCTGTGTCTTGCTAAGACAGCTCTAGGGGACAAAGACTTGGTCTTTCTAGAGCTTTAGGACTGCTGCTGTTGCCCTGCCTGCATTCCCCATAAGGAGCTCACCTTTCTCTCTTTCCCACTGTCTGCAAACAATTCAGTCAAAACTTCATAATATACATTTCTCTTTTCTAGTGAGTGTATACTGAGTACAGTATAATTACAAGATGCCACTGATTGGCTCTAGTATTGTTTTAGATTCACCTTGCACAAGGTGTAACGCATTTGGAGAATGTGATCCAGTCTTTATGTTTCCTCTTGCCTTCTTCCTGCTCTTGCTAACAGTTATCTTCAGTTGGAAAAGCTGTGGAATTTGTGTGGGGTATAGAATATACAGTGTTGTGGGTTAAGAGATTTCCTGGTAAATGAGAATTTTGTTTTGTTTTCCAGGAGGGAAAGTGCAAATTTTCTTGAACTGCCCTCACTCCAGGATGGAAATTACCCATATTTCTGTTCAGGAGGCGCTTTTATGAGCAGCAAGCAAATATGATCTTTATTGGAAAACAGAGATAGAAGGAGAAGTTTTTTAGTAAATAGAAAGTCCAGAGAAATACAATCACACAGTAGGGATTCATTTCTTAAAATGTATCCATGCTCATGCTGCAGACGCTCTTCTCTTGCCATTTCTTCACATATAGAGGTGTAGAGGTGTGCAGTTGAAGTGGCTTTTATACAATTAATCATAAAACAGAGGCTCAGTTAATTTGTCTCACAATTATATTTTTTTCTGCAAGGACTCATCAGAGCTTCATAGCAGTAGCATTAATTGTAATTCTCAGCGTGTAAAAAGAAAATGTGGGTTTATCTGTCTGCTAAGCAAATTCTCCAAATAGTGACTACTGTGAATTAAAAAGTTTAAGATCTAAAAGGTGTTTGGCAACTGGGGGTATATCTGAACCCTCACTTCCCCCTTCTCAACAGTGGTTCACATAGTGTATTTGTTTTGTACCTCTATGGTCTTGAAACAGAGAGGGAAATACAACTGGGTAGGAGATGATGTCAGCCTCTCTGTTATCAAAAGATACAGTGAGTATGTGTGTGTGTGTTTGGAAAAAAGGAAAAGATACTGGCTTTGAACCCAAGTAAGACAGCTGTGTCAGCCATGCCATTACTGTTGCTGGATCAGTACTGAAAGAGGAAAAAAAAATAATCCTTTGGACCCTCTGCTTCTGCAGCTGTCAGACAAAGGTCTGAGCTTCCTGCAAACACTGTGAAGACATCATCTCTCAAAGGGTCTAGGGAAGGCTTTATAAAAGCAGAGAGATGGAGGGGAAACCTCTCTCTTTCTCCCTCCCATCTACAGGGCACTCGTCCACTGGTGTGCCAGGAATGAAGTGATTTTCTGTCTGCTCTGCCTATACAGCCTCATTTCCTGTGCATGCTTGGGCCCAAATCCTCAGTTTGGCACAGCTCTTCCCAAGTCAATGGAACTGCCCCACTCAGGACCTAGCAGCTGAGGATACAGCCTTCAGTGTTATTCTTAGGCTCTCTGGCATGCTGAAAGCAGAGGAGCATCGTGCTTGTCTGTGCACCCTTTGACTAGGTGAGCTGATCTTACAGCTACGAAGCTGAGTAGATGTGAGTTTTGGAGAGAGGATGCTCCATTTTCTGGGAACCAAGTCCTAGCTGCTGTTCTGTGTTTACTTCAAGGGTGGAAATCTAGAATGCTGGGGCAGAGTTAAATCCTTTGGGAAAGTGCAGTTTTCATGAGTCTGATAGTCTGAATTTATGCACTCTGAATTTTTTTAACCATTTCTTTTCTCTCCTGACAGAAACTAATCCCAAATCTGGATTTCATTTTGATTTTTACATTTTGTGCCTGAATTTCTGCCATTACACCCAGGGGACACTTGAGCCTTTAGCCTCATAATGGGTGAGTGAGCTTAAGAAAGTATACATTTTCTGCACCTTAGTCATTCTAAGGACCACAAAACTGCATCTAATGCATTTGTAAACCAGTCACATGGGAAGGAAGGTCTGGAAGTATTGAGCAAACTGAAATCACTTGCTGAGTGTTTTGAGAAATTCTTCCATGTCTTAGGTGGAATGTGGCAACTGTTAAACAGTACATGGCAACCACAGAGACAGTCTGGGACAGGATGGGAAACAGGAATACAGTATTCTTGTGGGAACTGTGGGGGAAATAGAGACAGACAGTGCTGTGCAATAAACTCCAGGGTCTGTTTGTGCAGAGGAATGCACAATTGGAGGGGTGGGGGATAGAAGGGAAGAGAGGAATAGGAAAAATAGACTTCCCCTCCATGAAATGGATATTATTTAAAACAATAGCTGAGAATTTCTCAAATTACCAGAAAATATGATGCTGAAGAATACGGAGACAAAGACACAAGTGAAGAGTGGGGAAGAGAGACCAAGAGAAATCTCAAAATCAGCTAGATAGTGCTGGTAATTTCAAGACTACAGGAGGAATACTTGTTCTAATCTATGAGCCTTCTTGATACTGTTTAATTAAGAAGTACATGGAGGAGAATTTTACCAAAATTGTTATCACGGAACATAAAACCATGGGGATTTCCAAGTGGGGACTTCCTAAGTTGAACTTTGAATAGGACCTTTTTTTTTATTTCTCTTTTTAAGGCTGTTGCTTTGTACTTGTAGTTATTTTCGAGGGAAAATGCTAAATCTGAGCCTACAACCGCATAACTAAAAGGCAAGTTTCAAAAGAATTTTGCTCCCACTTTTATCCTAGGATATGTGACAAACTTTAAAAATCTTTCAGCGTACATTTTAAAAGAGACAGACCCTAAGTGTCTGGCTGTAAGCTTTTGGGTACTGAACACTTTCAAAATCTGAGCCTTCTTTAGCTGCCTAATTAGGCACCACTTGTGAGTAGTGGAGCACGTGAAAAATTGCTCTTTGCCCCAAATGTCATAAATGATGCCACTCAACCTCTCTTGTGCTCTCTGGGTTCCACTTTGTCTGAGATTGTAGGTCGCAGATGCGGTTCATTGCTGCTTAATCTTCAGGTTTGCTGTGTTCCCAAGGGCTTGACCTGTGAGTTTCTGAGTACTGCTGCTGAAATGCTTTTAGTTTAGCTGGAGGGTGCTCCACAACTCACCAGCCCAAGTCTGATGGTGTTATCCTGTCATATGCTTGTCCTTCTTCTGGAAGTGCTGGAGTATTTTTTTTCTTTTTCCTGGAGTGAATTTAAAATGTGATTTGACTCAAGATTTTTTGCAACTGCTGCTGTTATTGATGCTTGAAAGTGGAGTATGTAGCCTAAGTAAACCTGCTACGTTTGAAGAATCTTGATCTGTATGGCTGAACTTCTGAGCCTCTGTCAACTTCAATGAGCACGGAAATCTGCTTGTACAGCTCAGGCCCTAATTGTGCAACCAGGACTCTGTTTCATTTTTCCATAATACAGCATGTCAGCAGAAACATGAAGGGTACAGCCAAGGGATCCTGGCTCCCAGGCTCCTACGCTTTCTCTGGACAATAGTTTTCCCTTAGAAACCAATAAGTTATGGACTAAAGACTGCTCCATTTAAAACTACCTTGGGCTTTATGGCTAAAAGGATTTAATGAAAGGGGAGTGATTACTAAAGTATGTTACTGCTGAGGGGGGTGAGGATAGTTAAAACTTGTGAAAAGGTTTTGCTTGCAGCAGAAAAGCACAGTAACCACTTAAAAATATCTTTGCTAATGTTTTTATTTTAAAAATGGAAGAAGTGAGTCAGCACTGAAGGCTCTGTATTCACTGCTATGTCCAAACTCAGCTGCTTTGGAGAGTCTCCTCATTCCCTCCCCCCATCTATGCTGTTGGCACAAGTGAAAATAGCTACTCCTAATTTAGCAACATGCAGTCGCTACCTTTGCATGGGCTCGAACAATGATCCTGAGAGTTTTTCTGCTGTAGGAATTTCTTTTCCAAGGCTGTAAGCAATGGTGGCCTCTGTGCAAAAATACAAGGAAAATAATATGCAGGAATCATTTTCAGGTGACAAGTGTGTTATGTCTCCAGACCGCTGGAACAAGAAAGTGATGCTGGTAGAGCATAGCTCCAGTAGCAAGGAACGAAATGGATTTTCGTATACACTTATCCTCATTTATACTTGGTCTAGAGGCTAATTCACTGTGGTGATAACTCTGGGCATACCTACACAAATAAATCTTTCCAAATGCTAGGAGATTTTTTAACTGCGCTTTGGGCTTGATCAGCTCTGATCCTGTACTGTATTTTGCATTATGATAAAAGGCAGAATAGCTCTATTAGAGGGTCTCTAGCAGTTGTCAGGTCCATAGGAAATAAATAAGGTTGGACTGTTTTCAGTTATACAAAGTAGGTACTGTGGTGTTGTCGCAGAGGGGTATATGAAAATATGGAACACACCATCTCCCGTCTCCTCATGCAGAAAGTCTTCCTGCCTGGCATGCAGCTTTTTTTCCTAAGGAAAAGCTATAGTCCATATTTTTTTACTTCACTATCTGCTGTGGGTCTCAGTCTGACAGGGTTTTCAATGCACACTGCAAGCCTAAGCAAAATACACACTGCCCTGTGAAAGAGATACGTTACATAAGAGGTCTCTGAGGCTTACACAGTGCTGGACTGCAGTATAAACTGTCTCTGGGGTGGATAAAAAACATCTCGCAACCTAGGATTAACACTGATTCTTGTCAGGGGCTCTTGATTTGACAGAAGAGAAGGAAATTTGTGTGTGCTGTTTTAGTGAGTTTTAGCAGCTATATAAACCACAGTTTGAAAGTCTGATGTGTATCTAACTATCAGCATGCCTGAATTGTGTTTGATAAAAGGGGCAATGAGCTCCAGTTATGCAGCCCTTACTCCGGTTGCTTCTTCTCTGCAACCAGAGAATGACCAGGGCTATTTGCATATAAATCCTGAGCAACTTTTGCTGCAGCATGAGGGAAAAGGAAAGAAATGCAAATTCCCCATAAGTTAATTTGTGTTTCAGCCACACTACAGAAGATTTAGCTTATCCACTGCTTGGCAAGTGATGCCAGCAAGGCAGCTGGGGGTCTGTCTGCCTGTCTCCACCTTCTCTACTATGGCCAGAGCCCAGTATCTGCAAGATTGGCTGAAGTTCTGGGGTGACAATGGTGGTTGCAGTTTGACCCCTTAGATACCGTGGGTTTCACTTTGTGGAGGGTGAGATGGAGCTTTCCTGGACGTCACTCCAAAGCTCCTGACCAGACATCCACAGGGACTGCTTGCTGTGACAGAGCTCACTTACTTCCAGTCTCAGTGGAAGACAGGCTGCTTCTGCTTTGACTTCTCTAATAGCCCAGCAAGCTGCCTTCTAGCAGCACACACAGGCTTGGAGATGTCCTCCAAGGCCTCCAAGCAGGGCATTCTGCCACATGCACCTTTTTACTGCAGGGGAGAGAACAAAAGTCATATGTTACTCAAATTTCCTATTGAACTACTGGCAGGCATTCAGGTTGCATGGTAGAAGACAAATACTTTAAATACCTGTGTTAAAAGAGATCAAAAAATTAGCTGTGTTCCAGAAACAAATCCCTGTAGTTAGTGACCCATTATCCTAAGTACAGATCTGCATGGGAAAGAGGGGGGAGAAGTTGGATCATGATAATTACTGAACCCCTCAACTCATGCCCGCCACAATACCAAACATTTCACTGGAGATACTCAGCACCTCACAGAGTTATATGAATGTTACAAGTTTAGTTTGAAAGCATAAAGGTGAATTAAGGAATGAATTTACAAGGAGGATGGTATCATATCAAAATATTAAACTTATGATATTAATCCTGCACACCATCACCATACTTTATTTTTTTCTTCAAATTTCATACCAAAGAGCTGCAGAAAGCTGTTACATGAAGGCTGTTAGATAGGGGTATATAAATGTATCCTCCTGATACACAGTGCTTTCAGAAAGCCTAGAAGTGTACTATAAAGTGCCGCAGGGTGTTGCCTACTGCAGATCACAACCTTATCTGTCAAATCTATTGGATGCTTCTAGACTGCTGGTTTTTATACATACTTATGTCTTGGGTAAAAAGATTTTTTAAATTGCATCTGCTTTTTGTTCCTCACTTATCAAGTGTAATTCTTGGTATCTTCCAAAGGACTGCCACCTTGCTGTTCTGTAGGTTTAGTAAACAGTGGTTTGCTTAGAGTTGCAGATAAAATTGCCAAACTTTAATCAGCCAAACCATCTTCAAAATATGTTTTCTTTCCAGGAGAAAGGCCTACACGCAAGCCTTTTACAGCATTGTGTATTTATAGCTTTCATCTGTTCTGTGAATGAATGGATCACTCCACAAAACACAGTGCAGAGGCATTTGATGAGCATGCTCAGCAGTATGTGAGGGTGGGGAGGCAAAGGTGCAAGGAACCTGCTTTGTTTTCCATTCTTGCACAAGGGAAAGAACGGAAAGGCTGATCTGAGTTTGGGAATGATTGAGTGTGTCACTGCAGGGCTGGCTTTCTCTGAACTGCTGAGGAGTCAAACCTCTGCCCCCCGCCCCTGAGTCTTGCACAGCTCTCCACAGAGAAGTGGGGGACAATGACAGGACAAAGGCTGAGCCATGGCTGTGGCGGCTGGTCAGTTAAAGCTTTCCAGAAGGTGGTGGGGCCTGTGATCTGCTGGTGCTCTGGGGCAAAACTTGCACAAGCCTCGCTGGTGCTTCACCAATCAGAAAGCTCACTGTCCACAATTCCTGCTAGTATTGGAAATACCTTACATCCAGAATGGTTTGGGTGTCAGTGCGTATATCCTGTCTCTGTCATCCGGTGATATGATAACATATTTTGCACCTTTGAATGCCTATCTTGCACACTGCTCCCAACGTGTCCCTTGGGGCTCTTTCTGACACTGCAAACTTAGTATGGCCTCAGTCAGCAGCCATTTTTTTCTAAATCCTTTATTGAATTCCAGTGCCTGGAGGAACATCTGGACCAGTAGTAGAAATAAGGCTATTATCTTACAAATCTGAAGGATTAGGAAAGAGAGCATATTTTACCAGTGAAAAGGGAGATTGAAATAATTGCTAAGGGGAACTGTGACACAAAATATTACAGTAAATCAAGCATACTCAAAATACTGTTCTGTATGTAAAGCTGTTATAAGAGAAATATTTAAGGTTTTGAAACGTATTATATTGCTTTCCATTGGAACTATAGTTTGTCTGTAGTCAAATCTATGATAGTAACTGATTCTGTACAGCTTTGATACTTTATTTTTTAGAACTCAAAACATTTCTAACACTGCATGATCCTTATTTATTTGATGTATGCGGAGTACATGGAAAGATCCTGTATGAAAGCTGGTTAGCAACAGAATGGCATGCCTGAGCTATTTGGAACAAACTGATTCACCTCAGATCTCTTCCCCACTATCAGATATCTGCCTTTATCTCCCGTGAAAGTGTGGGCATCAAGAAGAATTTACGAGTGCGTTTTAGGTAATCAGCTCCCATTATTACAGGCAGATTTTCAAAGAGTCTGGATCTCAGTAGTTCTGATAGTCATTGTAAAATTTTCAGTAGTAGCTTCCCATATAACTGAAAATCTGGTGTGTAGAGACAATATCAGCACATAGCTCCACTTCTCAGAAGGATCTTCCCCAGTGAATGCTATGTAAAAGTGACCCTGAAACTATTTTTGGAGGTGATTTCTGCATACTGCCTCTGCCACTTTATTCACCTGGCAACTTTCTCTTCATTAATATTTCATAACAGTAGGGAGAAGCAAGATCTAGGTCCCAGTCCCTGCCACAGTGAACATAAATCCTATTAACATAGAAACTAGAGCACCGGTTCCCTGTCTAGCGGATGAGTATTGCAGGCGTCAAGTTATGGAGGACTTAACTAATTTATGTTGTTTCTATAAAGCCAGACTTTACAAATTACACTTGCAAAGTGTAATTTGTCCCAGAAAAGAAGAATTCCAGCTCCTCTCAGGTGGAGGAAAGCTTTGAACTGGTGTCTCTTGGGAATGCAAACGAGAACAAAAATGCAAAACCTTTGGAAGAAAATATGCAGAAGAACCTGTGCAATGTAGGGCCTACAGATGTCTAGACTTGGAATAAAATTACAGATTTCTGTTTTATTTTTCCAGTACTTTAGCAAATATTGCCAAAACAAATTGTCCAAGTTATCTCAACCCATTAAACTGCCATCAATGCAGAGGATAATACTGTCCTACTGTTGCCAGTTCTTTTAGCAAAAAGATTTTTTTAAAGCAGGATTTTATGAAGAGAATGTCTCCCAAAAGAATATTATCATCACTGTGAAATCAAGCACCTTTTTTAAAAAAAGATGCCAGAATAAAGGTTTTCTTAAGAGAGCCACAAGAAAGCATGCACTTCTAGATAAGGCAGTTTGGTTACTTTGCAAATGCAGGCAGGTTTGCAGGTTCTTGTTGTTAGGGGGCATAAATGACGCAAACTGCAAGTCATAAATGTCTGTTGCCGTGAAAGAGTGGGTGCAGTTTTGGGTGAGCTGCGGTGTGATATTTCCATCTGATACCTAGAGTCAGCCAATAGCAGCAGGTGATGAGAGGCTGAGGAGCACAACATGTTCCAGTAGCACCTGAGGTTTGATCTCTGTGGCACACTTGCTGCACGCTGCACAGTGTGCCTCTGTCCTTGCTTCATCACTGCCTCTGAATTTGGTGCATACAAACCGAAAGTACATTTATTTTGTTCAGATCTTCAATAAGTAGGGACCATTTCCTTAGAGGTATGGTCCACTGCACCAAGAAATAGTTCTCAGACATCCTGGTGCAGGCATTGATGATTCTCTAGCAGATACATATTTACTTCTTTTCTTTCTGGTTTGCATTCAGGAGTTGTGCCTTCTGCAGGATTTCACTCCCCACCACCTGCAGTAATTACAAATGATGGGGGTTTAAATACTTTGCCAAGCTATTGTTTTTCTCTGCACAATTTAGAAAATCACAACCTCCATGATCAGGCAATAGGTAATATGTCTTGCACTACATGGAATCAGAAGAGGGATGGATGTTTCTGCTCCCTTTGGGGAAAAAGCAGTGTGAGCAGTGTTATCTCAAGGATTGTAGATGTGCCTATCCATGCTATTTTACTACCTATAGCAAGATGTTCTCTGGAGTGAATGGATCACCCTGGCAATGTGTTTTGGTTTAGGAATGGGACTCGCTGCCACAATTGAAAGGACTGTACCTAAAGGTCCAGTTTTGCTTTGGGTTCCTCATCTGTGAAATGTAAATCTTTGACAAATTGGAATGAACAGTTTTAACAAAGGTGGTCTTGTAGTTTGGCCTCAGGGTGTGTGGGGCTGTGGTGTGGTGCTTACTTCACGGGGTCCTCAAAGGCAGAAGGTCACAGAGCTCATTTTGCACATGTAGCTGTAAATCCAGAGGGAACCTTTCGTGACAGCTTTCTGCAGACTGAGCAGTCTGGAAAAGAGTCACCTGCCACTAAGTCCAAGCAGAGGTAGTTTAGGGTGTTTAGGTGGTGAAAACTGCATTGTAAAGAAGAGCTTTGACCAGGACTGTCCTGCTTACCTACTCCGGCACTTGCTAGGTTTTGCACGCTTTTTTTGAATATAAGTGTATGGGTAGTTTTTGTCTCTCTTTTCTTGGCTGGTTTGTTTCTTTTTTTCTCTTCCTCTCAAAAAATCCACATGCGCTTTCATGTTTCTGAGGAATCTGAGTGGGAAGAACCACAAAAGTGTTCTACAGGGTTGTATCTCAATTTTGCAGAACCAAGAAGAGGAATAAGACTCTGGTTGGGATCTGTACTTTCATTCATTTTGGGATGGTACCCAGGACTTGTTGCTGCCATATGGTTATTGCTGCCCACTGGACCTGCTGATGAACTGTGCAGTCAGAAGACCTCCTCAGCTGCATGAGGTTGTATTAGTCTAGGCAGTAGGCACTCATAAGTTGCAGAGAGGGGGACCTGTTTCTTCAGTATTTTCTTCTGATGTCTTCTAATGCTGGCTGTAACATTCTCTGGATGTTGTGGGTTTCAATCTCCTTTCAGTTTTAGTGGTTACACTGGTTTGTTACAAAGCTCTTTTCTTAGTGATGTTGAATTAATTTGCAAACTGTAAGTGATAGAAGAATCTAATACCTGTGTTTAATTTGTACTCCCTAACTCTGTGTGGCCATAGGGTGTCCAGACTGCTCTGTGAGATGGTGCCAGTGCCTGCACGCCCTTAGGGAGAAGATCTGTTCCTTTAGGCCCAGAAGGAGAACAGCCCATGCCCTGTACTTAAGAGGCACTGGGCAGCAGAAAGCTCTGTAATTCCTGCTAATCTGGTAACGCTGCGAAACCACATAAAGGCCAATCATTGCCTTGTCTTGGACTGTTGTAACAGTGTGTTATGACCAGTTGTGAAAAGGATCAGCTTACACCAACTTTCACATTGCTCCCAGAACCAACCTTCTCGCCTTACCCCTTAGCACAGAGGTAGATGAGAAAGCACATTTGCTTAGGAATTTAAGACCAGAGAGGCACCTTGCCAAAGGCAGTTTTCTGCGGTCTTACAGTACGTATATTTTGTGTTTACAATAATGCTGCAGGAATAACTTGATTATGAGTTATGTGTCTTCTCAGGTCATACCATTATTGGTTGCAGAAAATACATTTTTTTTCTGCTTTCTCCTTCTGGCAGAATTCTAGTGGAAATTAGAGTTGTACGATATCGTTGTTAATCGATAGCACTTGTCTTACCTGGACAACGCCACTCTTGAATGATCTTGACAGATACTACTTCGTGAGTTCATTATGACTGTGCATTAAAGATGTTAAGCACTCTGGGTTTTAGGAGTTTTGTGCTGTGATTGACTGTACAGTAGAGATCTTCTCCTCAACCTCCTATGCAGTGGTGGAGCCATGCTAACAGCCCTCTGCTAAACATGGAGGTAACAAAGCTGCTGACACCTTAGTTATGTCTAAGGTATATTTGCCCCAACTGTCAAAACAACCCCTATTGCCTCCTGAGTTACAACTTTTCATATCGTTTTGTAAACTATTCTGTTGGCTGGCCTAGATGAAGTTACCTCCTATAGCAATATAACACAGTGTATTTAAGTGAGGATGCGTATCTTTCATTTCCTACACGGTGATGAGGATTCCCATTACACAATACTTTCAGTGGAAATTAAGGGCCCTTGTCACCTTGCAACACTGTGCCAATAAATTAAGAGCTTTTGGGGCTACTCTGCTTTCTAGTTTTTGAAGTGCCTTATAGCATTGTGTAAATAGTAAATCTTAGTATAGCAATACTGCCTTGTAATAAAAACAAATATATAATGGAAAACCAGCCTCAGTAGTGAGGCATATCTTTTAAAAGAGTTTTCCCACACCATTGGGAAAACCCAAGTCCATTCTCAATCAAAAGAAAGAGACGGCCTGTGAATGTTTAAGTAGTTTCCTGAAGATTAGAATTTAATTAAAGTTTGTAATGGCTTTTTGGGCTAACAGAATATTTCTGTAGTTAAAATAGAAAGCCCTACATTAATAATTGTAGTAAATGCAAATGACATTATCCAGCCATGTGAAAACCCAGTGCTGTACCCAATGTCCCAGCATTAAGACTGTGGCAGTGAAAGGGGCAGTAGTGAAGCACACTGGCTGCAGCTCAGCTGGTCTCAGTTCCCTGTGTCCAGCCCAGGGCCTGTTCGACAACACCACGGCTCTCATCATACACCTCTCTTCTGAGGACAGCGAGGTAGGAGCGTATGACGGGTGAGGAAAGCAGTGCTTAGGCTAGTCCTACCCGAGGACGTGGTCAGGATGTGGTGAAAGGGCATGCCCTCCCCTGGGAACTGAAGTGCCCTCCTGCATCCTACCATCTAGCTACAGCTTTTCAATTTCCTGTTCTGAAGAGTAAGGAATATGAACTCTAAAGGACTGGAATATTAACAGGTAAACTACATTCTAAATAATTTTTGTTTAGTTACTACCAAAAGCAAAGGAAAGTGTGCATTTACAATGTGCAATGTATTTACTAGGGCCTCAGGAACTGGGGTAATAAATTCTTCTCCCTTTGAGAGATAATACAGTGTATATTCTACTTTTAATCTCCTTTGAGCTGAATTGTTCATTATGTGGCTTTAATTCTAGATGGTAGAGTATATCACAGGGCAGATATATTAACTCAAGTCCCAGAAAGAGAACCACAATTTAGTGTGCTTCTGCAGCAGAAGTAAAAAAACCTGAGCTTTGGCAAACTTTACTGTGGCTGTTTAGGAAGCTACAACATAGTGACCCCAAACTTTGCACTGAAATTGCAGTGTGTATTCCTGTCTGGCAATAATTTCATATTGGGGTGGTAACACTGGTGCTGAGGAGAGCTGGCTGACTTTGGTGAGGAACTGTGCAGATACTGCATCTTGTCCCTCAGCTATTGTCTGGAACCAAATGGAGTAAGTCCCTGGCATACCTCATAATGTGGTGGTCATACACACACTTTGTGCCTCATGGTCATAGCTAGTTCTTCCCTGAGGTAGAAATTTTTGTCCCCTTTCACCACTAGCTTGTTGAGGCTCCAAGTAAATCATACAACTTGCTTCAGAGTTTGTGGCTAAGCCTGGAATTGAACCAGCATCTTTGTGTCCCAGCCTATTGTCCTAGTCACTCTCTGTTCTTTGGGGTCTGACTCAGCTCTCCTCAAGCATCCCGATTTCCATTTTTCCATTTTTTTCTGATTTTGTGTTCTTTCCCCCCAGCAAACTTCTGCCTCTGCTTCTATTTTCCCTTCTTGTCACTCTTCATTTTTTGATCTTTAAATATTCAGAAAACTCAATGAATGGCAATATAACATTGTGGAAAAAAACATTACAGTTGGATGATGCTACATAATCTCATTGCTTATTGTGTTAGAGACAATTTATTCTGTTTTATCAGCTTGTGAATAAGTTACCCTTTTCCAAATACTAGGATGTCTTTTTTTTTTTTTTTTTTTTGAGCTTGCAGTTGATTATGTAAGTTCGATACTATTTATTTTCATTTATTAAAATTAGGGTCCTTTTCAGGGGGAAAGAAGAGGATACTGAGTTGTCTCTGGGTAAATTTATAGATTTTGCCAGTGTGCAGACTCTCCAAGTTTGGACTGGAAAAAATGTGGAAATGGTAAAATGTCATCCAAGATAGAAAAGAAATTGAGGGATTCCTTTTAAGCATGGTCATAAGAAACAAAAATTATCTTTAAAGATGTTCTGTCCCCTACATTTTTGGGGGTGGTCATTATAACCACAGCCAGTAGACTCCATCTGTAAACTATTGATGAGACCAACGTTGAAAGGAAAGTTTGTTTTGGAGGATGATTTCAGGCTCAAAGGCATTACTCTCAAAGCACACAATGTTACTAGCAAGAAGAAATATTACACCTCACTTGACTTCATTGCACTGTTTCATGAACTGTGCTTTTGTTTTATCTCCTTGCTGGTCTGGGAACGTCTCTTCTTTGCAGGTTAAAATTATGTGTTGGCATTTAGCTGGCATCCTTTTGTTTTCTTCATTTAAAAAACATGGTCAGAGCAACTTCCTTTGTAGGAATAGTTTGATTTAATGATACTGGCACTAATATTCTACATAAATGTATTAGCATCTTTTATGCTATGTAGGTACATTTCAGTTCGGTGAGAATTGGCCCAGCTCATTTTTCCATTCGTTCCCATTCAAATACCCCTACAGAGTCATATACGGTGCTGTGCATACATTATGGTTGGGCGAGGGAAGGTTTGTCTTAACGTCTGTTTTCTGTAGTCTGGTTTATGGACAACATACTGATTTATTACAGTGATATCAGTGTTCTAGTTTTTCCCTTTCACCCCCTTTTTCTCTTCATGCAAGTTGGGCATAGGAAACAGACTTTTTTGTTTGTCATTTTTCTAGTAATTTTTCCTGTATATCTTTGATGGGAAGCTGCAATGTTTTTGCTTGCCAGCAATAGTAAAATTGTAATGAGGTATTTGAGAAGTCCCAATGGAGAACCTGTCACATGTAAAGAAAACGTAGAATAAATGCAGGAAATATGCAGGCCAATGCTTTGCGTTATGGATTGTCCTGTCACACATAACACAGAACTGTTCATTTAGTCATTTGTATGATGGTTCTTGACGAATGTTTTTCATATAATTATACCTTTCCTAGCAATTCCTCATAGGAAACTAGGTAGCTGGTTTCATCCAGGCACTTGATCAGAGCAGCCCTGCCTTCTGAGAAAATTCAGGTCTGTTTTGGAGACTCACATCCACTTCTAAACTTAACTGATCATGGATTAACTTTTGTTTCAATAGTTTTGCAGTAACCCTTTCTTTCTAAAGACTCCACTTCTGGACTCTGTTGCTGAGAGTGAGGACAGTGAAGGACCAGAAGCTGAAGCTCCCCTCTCTCCTCATCTTTTTGTTGAGATGCTTTTCCTACTGCTAATTTCTGGACTTTGACAACAACTGAGCTTTCAGCAAATCAGTGCATGTTAGCACCCTCAAAACAAGAAAACCAAAGCTAACTTGCGCAGCTGTAGTGCTTTAGACAGTCTGAAAAGTGACTTACTTTCTATATCAGGGTTATGCTCACACTGCTGTCTGGCAAACTGTAAAGGTAAACGCCCAAAGAGGGGAAGGCTGAGGCCGTGGGGTGAGCTGTAAATACAGCAGTCTGTGAATCAAACCACTCTCTCTCTCCCACCCTTTCTAGAAATCTATCAAGCTGGCAGGCTGCCCTGCTTGAAATAAATGTGGAAAATATTATGTAACTTTGCCCTGTGTGCTGTGCTGACAGCGTAGGCACTAGGCAGGTTTTAGTTACACTATCTGCTGTGGCTATTTTTTGACCAAAGGCTTCTCTCTTTAAATTTATATCTCTATTTCCTTTCCCCTCACCCTCTCATTTATTTTTTTTTCCACTGACAACAGAATGCAACTCAACATCTACAAACAGGAAAACAACATCAGCAAAGCTGTTTAAGGGCAGGCTATTCCCCCCCCCCCCCCCTTTTTTTTTTTTTTAAATACTGCTGGAGGAGGGATATATTGCCTCTAACTGTAGCCAAGCACTGAAACAGTCAGTCTCAGATCCCCTCCCCTGGAGTTATATGCTGTGTCAATACCTCCCTCTGCTGAAAGCTCTACATTCTTCCTCTCTTGCTCGACTGTTTTTTTTCCCGTGACAGGACTTGCATGGATCAGGGGCAACCTGTGATATATAATAGAGCAGCCTGCTTACTGCAATGCAGCTGTCCTACCAAGATTACACACTCTGGGGAGTGCATAAACTTAAACTATTTGTCCTTCCCCAGCGTGACTGCAGGCTAGAATCTGAGATTAGGAAAAGATGATAATTCAGAGTCAGATGACTTTTAAAAATACTCTTTAAGGAACCCCTGTGCTGGAATTCAGCCATTGCCAAGGGACGTTCTGTTTAAAGACAATTCTACGTGCGTGTTCCTTATAACTTCAATTTATTTCCTTCAGTTTTAGCCACTTAATTGGTTTTTGTTCTAGAAATAATAAAATTACAGCATGGTTTGTGATCCATTGTGCTGCATGAACTACCATGTAAGACTTTGAATTATCTTAATGGTTGAAAAATCTATGAATCATCTCAACTACAGCTGGTGTGGTTATTAGGGAGCTCAAAATCAAGACCTCAGTTTTTCAGAGGCTGCAAGATTAGGGATCCAAGCGAGCCATTTCTCATCTCAGGTCATTATAGGATAAAGATTTTAAAGGGACCAGCAGATTTTATTTTTCTCTGTTTCAGGTACCCCAAAATGACACACCAAAAAGGATAGTGATTTTGTTAGAGGTGAATGATTGAACTTAGAATCATAGAATCATTAAGGTTGGAAATGACCTCTAAGATCATCAAGTCCAACTGTCAACTAACACCACCATGCCTCCTAAACTAGGCCCTGGAGTGCCACATCTACACCTTTTTTGAACGCCTCCAGGGTTGACGACTCCACCACCTCTCTGGGCAGCCTGTTCCAATGCCTAACCACTCTTTCGGTAAAGAAATTCTTCCTGATGTCCAATCTAAACCTCCCCTGACACAACTTGAGGCCATTTCCTCTCATCCTATTGCTAGTTTCTTGGGAGAAGAGTCCAAGGCCTGCTTCACTACAACCTCCTTTCAGGTAGTTGTAGAGAGCGATAAGGTCTCCCCTCAGCCTCCTCTTCTCCAAACTAAACAATCCCAGTTCCCTCAGCCGCTCCTGGTAAGACTTGTTTTCTAGACCCTTCACCAGCTTTGTTGCCCTTCTCTGGACACGCTCCAGCACCTCAGTGTCCTTCTTGTACTGAGGGGCCCAAAACTGAACACAGTATTCAAGATGCGGCCTCACCAGTGCCAAGTAAAACTTACTGGAGAATTAGGCAACTTCGAGGTGTCTTGAGATAAGTCCCTAATTTTAGTAGGGGGCTAGAAGCAAAAGGCCCTAGTTCCTAAAGAATATTTTCCTTTATGTCTGCTCACCCCTTCAGAAACTTCTGCCAGTGTTGAAGGAAAGGCTAATGCACTGCAAAGCAACACCTAAACTGCAGCAGTTCACAGCTTTTTTTCATTAATAATCCTTAATATTCCCTCATTATGTTCAGCTGCTTCAGAGGCAGTTGAGTTTTCCCTCTATTTGATGGCAGATGGCAACAACCACTTTACATCAACCTGGTTTTGGAAGAAGTACAAATCAGGTCATTCCTATTAACTTTTCCAACAGCACTTTTTAATGTCTTTGGGGACTTTGGTAATATTAGAGGTGAGAGGAGGAATAAATCACACAAGCAAATAAATATCTAAGGAAAAAGAATAAATTCTGTGTACAGGCAAATTGTTCTGATTGGGTTGGGGTTAAAAAAAACAACACACAAGGCAGGGAAAGGGTAGAAGGCAGACAATAGGGTGCAGGAAGGAGCACAGCTGTAGGGAATAAAAACACTCAGGGGAAGGTCATATAAGGAGGAGAAGGAATCATCATCACATGGGTGAAGTTTTCAGGAAGGTGTTGTTTTATGGAGACTTGTGAGGAGACCTGACCTTATAAAGGAAGAAATAAAGGACTACTTGCCACAAAAATGATGGTAGGAATTAGGCTTTGGAGGAGGAGAGGGGTATTTGACTGGAAGTGTGCTGTGAGGTTGAGGTTTTATGGCTTTCTGGAAGATGCCTTTTCCTAGCAAGAGAAGGCTTGGCTAAGGAAGCATGGCTTGAGGAATGGCACCCTGTAGAGAAAAAGAAGTGTCAAAGATACCCATATGATTCATTAAACATCAGGTTTTGTATGGAGGTTTGCTCATTCTTAATTCCTATGCAGAATATTGTATCTTTTTTTGCCTCATATCTTGGATATTTATAACTGGTAGAAAAATACTAGCAAAATTACTGGGTATATGGAAGGAAAATCTTAGCATGTGTTTGTACTTGACATTTCTTCAAAATGATATGATATGATGTTTAGAATTTATTTGGATATTAAGTCCCTCATACACAGGTTCTATAAGATACTGGATTTGGGTGTGACCTGCTGAGCTGAACCTGGGAAGAAGAGGTGCAAAATTACTTAAATAGGTATGGAAAAAGGGACCCTTACTGATTTTTCTGGACTTCAATGGTTTTTGGATAATGCCAAGACTTCTAGCATTAGGTTGGATGTTATTATTGCTAAAGAAAAATGCATACTTTTGCCTCTGATTTTT
>WAAD01015769.1:238109-335803 GCA_013389945.1 Fregata magnificens
TGATTTTTTTTTTTTTTTAGACTGTGGTGCACAAGGGTGATTTAGAGCCATGTAGCTTTGAGTGAACTGTACAGTAATTAACATATAAGCATTGCTGAACTTTGTGTTAGCTTGTGCTCTGCGAGAGTTTTAGATGGATGCGGTTAAGAGACAAGGTCCCATTCTGTGCTTTGGAGTTTACTTAGATACTGTAAGCGCTCAGCTGAATGCCTCTTCTAAACAGAGCTAGATTTAGATGTGGGGAGGCAGGCTACAAAATGTGCATCCTAGCTGTAATAGGACAGTCAGAAACACATCTGTAATGCTGTGGGTATGTAGTTGTTTGCAGGCAGCTGAGTGACAAAGTCTAAAGTGGTGACTCAATGGCAATCTGCTGCTGGCTTTGGGTCTCCAGAGCTAGGTTCAATTCTGTGAGCTCTGGAAAGTTTCCCCACACTCCCCAAGACTCTTCAGGGATGAAAGTCCTTTATGGAAGACAGATGAAATGAGGATGTGAAAGGCTCTGCACTCATAGCATAACTGCACTCAATTTTTATCACTGTTTCAGACAACAAAGTGTATATTTCTGTAGGATTTTTTGCTCAACACAGTGGCCACACTCTAAGATGCCTCCTAATGAAGATATATTTTAAGTATCAGAAATGTCTGAACTAGCTGGGCTTACAATGTATCAAATACATGAATGCGTAAGATACCTAGAGCAACTTGCTATGGGCGCATTTTTCTTGCAAAAGCAGTGTCACATGTTTACGTTGCCCAGCCATTAGAAAGTAAACCAAAAGACTCAAGGGAAGGGAACACATATCAGAAGGGGTCATTATCAGTTATGCTAAATGCTCAGTGAAACATGAGACCAGGCAAATCTCAACTGGTTTCAAGTTTTCTTACAGTCGAAACTCAGATCAGATTCCTCGAGAGCTCAAGAATTTCTGAGCAAACCTAGACCTGCTGAATACTTAGAACTTGAATAGCAGCTTTACAATACATGTTCAAAGCACTTGCTATAAACATTAATAAATTCCAACAGCACCCATGTGATTTAGAGAAGTTTGATCAGCCTCCTCCTACAATTCAGCCCATACGCAAAGAAGCTGATTTGTTAAGGGTTTTAATATGTAATAATGCAGTTGAATATCTTATTGGGTACCTAACCTCCATAGGTAGGCCCTCTAGACTCCCATCTGATTTTTAAGGACTTACAAACCTTTAAAAGTATTGTTTTGAACAGGTTATCTTGGTGAAGTCTGGTTGTGATGAGAGCTAGATGAGCTATCTGCAATAAATGCTTTGTGACAAAAATATAGGTCCTATTTTTAGTTTGTAAATTGATTTTTATTTTAGTATACCTGACCATTATGCAAAACATTAGGTGAGATATTAAATGGAGCATTTGTGGATGGATCAAGATTTGCTCTGTAAAAACTATGATTTGAATCTTGGTGCTATTCTCACTATCCCTCAATCCAATGGCTGCAAAGCCTGGTGAGATGTGCAGTGTTTAAATGTGAATATTTGGGTGAACACATACTAATGTACATCTTCTGCCAGTTGTTTATTTTTGGCAGGGGTTCTATGGAAAAATAATCTATATTATCACATAGAGTAGTTCATTTTGATGCATACGGGTGTGTGTATGCACGCACATCTCCTCTCCCCTTAGTCCCCAAAGGAATTATACAATGTACATGTGCAAAAGAGACAGGATGGCCTCTTCATTAAGTCACTGAACAGGAAACCAGGAGAGTTAACTCCTGTTCCTGACTCTGTGAAACGTTCTGCCTGCAAATCTGGGAAATCCACGTAGGAAAACTGAGGCACATGAAATCTATCAGTAAAACAGGAGACTGGAGTAATTTCACTGTTGTATCTGAATATTTCAAACTGGTATGGAGAAAAAAAATCCATGAAAGTATATTAAAAATACTATTAAAACTGACTTTGAAGTGATTTTGAAATACATGTGCTCAAGTACAGAAAATAAAGATATATTTCAGGATTATAGGTAGATATTGGCCCCAAAAAATGTTGCCTTGACCACTTTTCAGTAACAAAAGTAAATTTGGCAATATCAAAAGACAGATCTGTATTATTCTGTTAATTACCCTTGAAACTTTTGTAGAACTCTCTAACAAAACTTAACATTTTTGCTTGAAATGTCCCTTTTTGATGTGGGGCAAATGAAAAATGTTGCTTCTACTCTAGCTTTTTTTAATGACATCTCAATTTGTGTACAGTCTTAGCACTCTGCCAATGCAAAATAAGTCTTCCTTTCCAAAACCACCAAAGAACCTCTTACCCTTTGTTCTGATTAGTTATATGGACATGCTTTTACTACCTGTAAATGCTTTGGATACTCTATTTTGGTTTTAGTGTCAGTACTCTACCATGTCTCTGTTTGTTTCATTGAGAGGGATTATATTCAAATATGTAATCCTAGGAGTGCTAGGACTAGTGAAGCCTGATGACCTATGGTTTTGTCTTGTTAATATGGCTTGGAAAGTTTTAGTGCACTGTCTGTTTGTAAACTTTTCTCCTTTCTGTGCAGCTTCCTGGGTGTCTTATGATGTGTGAGCTCATTGTTGTTTTTCCATTAAAATGTCTACCAGGAAGTGTCCCTGTTTCCTTAAGGGGAAGTCCCATGTATGCAAGAAAAAACTACTGCAAAGTCACTTTTCCAGGTTAATTGCCTTCAAAAAAAGATGGGATGTTTAGCAGGCCTCTTTGCTCTACATAGCTACCCACTTTAAATATAAAATTTGGAATCACCTAGGCCATGGGAAACCTGCCTTAAAACAAATGAGGTCAATACAGAGCTGTTAGATCTTTGAACTTTTCTTCTTCTTCCTGAGCCATAGAGACAACATACTTCAAAGTTTCTGTATAAATTCTTGAGCAATACTTCAGGAATCTCATTTCTTCTTCTAAAGGAGAAATTAAGGCAGATGCTTAATGGATGACATCTCTTACTAGTTACACCATTTAATTCTAACTGCAACCTCATCCACTTCTCTAGATCTTCCTCCAGCTGTACAATGTGTCACCTTGCTGGTCCTTTAGCAACTACGACTTCCAGCACCTATTTTTGTGCATCTGTTCCTCTCTCAACCCAGAGTTCCAGCTCCGGACTGGCCAGCAGTGGGTGCTAGGGGGTGAAGCAATCAGCACCTGCCTATCCGACACCAGGGCGTCTATTCTGTCTGTCCAGGATGAAGACGCTGGGCTGGCTTTGTGTTTATAAACCTTGATTGATAACTGCACCTGTGTGGCTGCCAAGGTCAGGCTGTCTTTGGGAGAATGTTTTATCACCATGGGCACCTGGCTTGGTGTAAGATTTAGGGACATGGCCTGTCTTTGATGACATGGTTCTGGCAGTCTGAAATGACTTTGTTGCAAGACGTTGGCTTGCAAAGTCTAGCCAGGTGACAGCTTTGGTTTTGGACAGCTATCAGGAACTTTGAACATGGAAGAAAGTCTAAACCCCACCTAGGGCATCAATAACTGATGTTAATACCTAATAAAAGATAATGACTTGTTTCCACTGAGGAATATGCTGCTTCTGAGGGCTTGGAGTTAAAGAGGTTAGAGATTCCTTGCACTGTTTTTGTTTTGTAAAGCAACTACAGGTACTACTTTCACAGATCAGTATTTTTGACTTGGAGGAGGAAGGATTGCTCCATCCCCTCAGCAACATCCCCACAGGCACTGGGGAACTCCTGCTGGCCTCCCCCAAAGCCAGCTCTTCTCCAGACTGAGCCAGTTTGAGTTTCTCAGCCTCTTCTTGCTGGGCAAGTGCCCCAGCCATGGTGGCCCTCACACTTTTATCAGCAGAGAAGAACTGAAGAACAGAGATCCTGAAGGGAAAAAGGTAAAGGGATGTTGCAAGGAAGACTAGGGTAGATGAAAAGAAAAGATAGCCTTTGAGAGTAAGAGGTTATTCTGCTAGTATTGCCTCACTCCCACCCTTGAAAGAAGTAGAGAGATTATTTTTAGAGAGGGATTGAGGCAGCCAGAGGTAGAAGTTTAATGTGTTGACTGCAGGTGATACAGCAAGGAGCTGGAGCTGCAGAAGATAGCACAGCTGGGAAAATACATGTGGCACTTCTGCATGGCAGGATGAAAGGAAATGTGGGAAAGTTGTGGTCTGGGCACTGTTGTCATTCTTCAGGACTTTGAGCTGAGACTGAGATGACACAATGAGTTGGTCATAGTGATAATCTTCGAGAACTGGTACAATTTTTAAGCAGATGTTTAAGTATGCTATAGTTCTTTGATGTTTACTATCCTCAGCTGTCACTAATTGAGACTAAAGCTGTGTAAATCTACATGCTTTCTCTTGTGTTACTAGGTACTGAACTCCTGGATTTATGCTAGCCTTTCTCCAAATCCTGCAAGTTGGAGTTTCAAAGCACTGACCTAAATTTAAAGTATGAGACTCCTAAGTACCTCCTGAGGTTGCCTCTCAACTCTTCCAGGGTCTTGACGTGTCTCTGCAATGACAGTGTTATGTTGAATAGAGTATGCTTTTTCTTATCCTACTGCAGTAATCTTTTAGCTAGAATGCTCTACTCTGGAATGATTGGAAGTAAAACAAGTCAATAGGATACTTAAATGCTGTGCTGCATTAATCTGTCTTACAGTATTTTGAGTTGTACTTACACTAAAGAAACCATTTCAGAACAGAACATTTTGCTGCAAGATCTGGCTAATGTAGGGGTTACGTATGTTAGGTTACGTGGTATGCTTGAATTTTTTGTGGTGGATTATGGTCCCTTGATATCCATAAAATCACTGCTTGTACTCGTGACAGGACTGCTAACATACGTAAATAATGTGTGCTCCTACTTTTTCACTTCCTGATGGGTAATTGGTCTATTGCCCAAAAGTTCAGCTCCAGCAGAAGCAGTACACTGGAAAATATAAGTCTTCCTAGTGATTTGGGTAATAAAAATGTCAATCAGGCTTAGGCAGTGATGCTAAACCTTTTCTATAGAAGCTTGTGTCACAGGATAAATATGAGTGTGGGTTTTAACCCACACTGTTTCAAGAGTTCCTTTGGCTGGATCAGAGGAATAGCAAGCTATGTTTGGTCCCCATGTATGCATTTGGGCAGGAAAATGATGCTGAGACACTTTTTATTCCATAGACTTATAGATTGTGTGTTTGAAGGGGAAATGCGCAAAAACTTCTATAGCTGTTCTAAACAACAGAGGAAAGGTCTGGATTTCAGGCACTGTTACAAGATGAGGGTGCAGATCTTTAGTAATCTCTTATTATAATGACTGGCTTAACATGTGTGGACAAACAAATGTCCTTTTGGCATACCTGACTGCAAGTACAAAATGTACTGCTGTGTCTAGAGTTTTCATCTATATTATTCAGAACCAGACACAATTGGGACTGAATTTCATTTTACTCCACCTGTTTTTCTTCAAACTGTGCAATCTGTTTTGTCCCCTGCTGCTTAGTCTCCCATTTGGCTATTATTTCTCTCTGAAAAGACATGTTGGCTCTGTAAACTTGCTTACTCCCTTGACTGTATGCTTTTTTGTGTGTGCTCTTGCATCATGATTATTTGTGTATTAGAGCACTCCTGTGCTTATGGAGGTAGTAGAGAAAACTGCCAAGGGATTAATCTGAGGAAAATAGTTCTCAAGCTTTGACAGGAAACTTCATGACATGCTGGAGGCCAAACTCTCTCCAAATTGCTCATCTGAAGCACTAACTGTAAAGATTTGAAGAAACTTCCTGGGCTTTGAATAAGGCTTTTGAATCCTGAGTTTTAAATGTAATGTCTTTGAATTAAGTGGAGTTACGCCACTCCGTTCTGTAAAATGAATAGGTGTATTGGCATGACTGGTGAATTTTATTCCTTTGGTGTAAGAGTTCTGGTTCTTCACTATGTGGTTATGTACCATGCTGACTATAATACTGGGACACTGCAGAACAGTATGCAAAAGAATTATCATCTTGATGAATCTATTACAAGTGTCTTGGAGTCCCCATCCAAGCAGATCTTTGGGTATGGCAGTCTGCTGTTGTCACCCATTTTTAGATGGACAATAGCTAAGCTTGCTAGCAGCTGCTTTGCAATCTATAAGCACCCAGCTGTGAATTCATGATCTCTCACTCTTTCACACAAAGTGAGGACGTCTCAAAAACTTCAGCTGAGGAGAAATGGAACAGGAAGTCAAAAATGAGACCATGTGCCCTGGTGTCTTCTTCAATCTGTTTACATCAAGTAGACCTGACCCTGTTTCCACTGAAGCTGATGGAAAAATTGTTTTGCTTAATGGAATGTATTTGTCTTAATTATATCCTTGTTTTAATAGTATGTTCTGCAGCTATTGTCACCTACTTCTAGAAATCCCCAAGAGGGTGAGAGTTTGTTGTGCTCTTTGCTGTAAAAATGAATAAATGAAAGCAAGATCGCACCCTGGGCAGCTCAGAATTTCAGCACTGTCATTTGACAAGTGGATGAGTTGGGGGGAGCAGTCACCCCCAATCTCCCATCCTCCTCCCCGATTTTCTGGTTTTTGGGGGAAAGATTTAAAAGCCTGGAGCAACTGGTAGCTTTGGGCCACATGGGTGATCCTTTTTAAAAAAGTGATGTTTGCAGCAGCACTGGATGAACTACAGTTCGTTTGACTACTAAGGCAGAACATAAACCATGCAATGTCTAGCTTCTCATTGAGTTTATATATATTTCTTTTTTGTTTTATTTCTATGACTTTCCATTTCTTCTCCTGTTGTCTGTGTGTGAACATTTATATGAAACCTTTACCTTTCCTATATTCTATCATTCATATCACACGGTTGCCACCAACTGGTACAGTTCTAATTTTTATCGCTGTTTTGGTAGAGACTGTGCAAGAACCGCTGTGCACCTATAGAGTGTGCTCCACAGCTCCTCAAGTGTGACTGTGCTGTGAGCAGCAAGGTGTAAGCACATGGAGTTTTAACATTGGTCCATTACCTCAGAAGTGTGAAACCGCATACGGAAAACCAAATGAGTACCAGGTTCAGAATGTGCCTTCCTGTTTTTCTGCTGTTTTCTAACTTGAGCTTAGAGTGTAAACAGACCTTTGTTTTTGTTCCTTTTGCTTAGCACGTGTCCCTATGTGGCAGCTTTCTCCATTCAACTATCAGCAGAGAAGCAAGACTATTTCTCTTAAGCAACTCTAAAATATGGCAGGCTTCTGCCCTTGAAACCTGTAGGCCAGCCTCAAGCTCTTTGCTGAGCAAAATTGACTGACCTGGAGTAGGAGTTTTGTTTGAATAAAAGGATGTAAACTTTTTTATTCTAATGAATATCTAAAGCATATATAATTGTTTATTGTCCTGCTCCGAGACTGTAAAACGAAAGCGCTGTTTTTAAAATTTTCTTAAACACTCAACCTCAATATCCAAGCAATGAGGAAATAAAGCAGAAAGTCTCTTTAAAAAAAAAAAAAAAAAAAAAAATCTTACTGTGTAACTTGCATTTTTCAAGTAGTTAAAAGTAGCATCGGGCCTGTGGTGCTCACCAGAGGTCTGTTGGGTCATACGTAAACCACTCCTTTGGAACTACTTGCTATTGTTAATAGAAAATAAAATATTTAAAATAATGCATGGTACATTATTCACCTATACTAGTTTTCACCATCTCTGGCTTTGTATTAATTGGTATTGGCGAACTTTGGTAAGAAAAAACAAGTTGGATGAGTGCAAATTTGTAATGAAGAGGTTCAGTTTAAAAGCAGCTTATATAATGATGGAGGGGATTTGCCATCAGTTGAAATCTCCACCTCCACACTGGATGCCTTTCTGAAAAATATGCTTAGTTTAGTCAGGTGTTTTGGACTGGCAGAAGGACTTGCTGGGTAAAATTCTCAGTTTATGCAGGACATCAGCCCAAGTGGTCATAGGTTTCTTTGTTTCTGCTTCTTGTGTCTGTCTTGTGCCATTGACTTTCAGGCAGTGGAGAACTGGAGGTTGTATGTATTCAATGTCATATATATAAACTTGCTGCCAAATAATTGAGCAAAAATAGGGGCTTTAGATCAAGATTGCAAAGGGAAGCGTTCAGTGCCTGGTAAATGAGAGAATGCATGTAGAATGAATTACATCCATGCAAAGCAGTTTTGAGGTAGTTCTTAAACCTAAAGTTGTCATTATTTTACATACAAAATTCAGTCCCTGTTCTAAAGGCAGGTTGATGCAGGGTTTCCCTACAGGAATCTTCTGTGTTGTTTGCTGTATTACTGTGCAGCCACTGGTGTGTGTTATCAGCAGACACCGAAAGGGGAGTGCCATCTCTGTTCCATACACCAGATCTGTAGCGGATAGAGACTTTCCTGCATTTCTTAACTGTTATTTTTGTAATGTAAACATCCTTTTAGTGCAGTTTGGATGACTCACCTTGGACTAACCGGTACTCATAGCAGGTTGTTATTTGTCTGGACAAGTGCAAGTGTGGAATGAAATCTAAACCTTGCTAGTCAGCTCCACCAATACTCATGGATATGGAAGCAAGGGGGAATGTGGGTACCAGGGGTCCCATTTCAGGCTTTGGAGGAGAGTAGGCTTCATTCAGCAAGCCCAAACTCTTCTGCACAAGATTTCTCTTGTCTTTAAACTAGATTTTTCTTAACTTGCTCCTAATTTCATGTGTCAGTCCCTGCAGCCACCCCCCTTGGTCAGCCTGGCTCTGAGCTGCTTGTCCAGCTTGCCTCCTTGTTTCTCATTCTGCCTGCTCTCAGATCACAGATCCCTTCCTGGATTTCTTGTTCAGTTGAGCAGTTTGTGTCTTCTCACTGTAAATGTGCTGCCCACCCAGATCCAGTGCCGCCTGTTCCCTCCCTTGCTCCACTGCTCATGTGTCCTGGAACTGTCAGTCGTAGCCTTCAGACTGTCTAATGCTTATTTCTCATGTCTACCTTCACTTTCCTGTTTTCTTCTGCAGGTCTTTAGACTGTGCTCAGCCCCTCCCAGTCTTTACCACTGGACTCCTCTGCTACACTAAAACCCAAAAGGCTTTCTCCAGACCGGAGCCTCCTACTTCTTCGGTCATGTACCCCTGTCTTCCCCCAAGCACCCCCCTGTTTTTAGTTCAAAGGAATATTTTTTGACATATGAAAGCCCTTCAGGGATTCACTGGTTTACCAAGAACAGACAAGGTCCCTGCCATCAGTTTCCCAAGCAAAGGAAACAGAAAGAGGTATTACATTAAGAAATGAAAAAATAAATCCAGATTCATCTGCTTCTTCTCAAGCTGGAATGAATTCAGATATTCTGTGGCAGTTGCAGGCAGAAGTTTTAAATGTATGGAGCATGTTAAAATTTCCTTCTTTGAATAGTATACACAGCTTGAACTGATGAGAGTTGGCAGCTTGTTAAATGAAGAGGGACTAGGAAATGTTAATTGCTAAAATATCTCTAGGTACAACTGGAGACTTTATTTTTCATTCATAAGAGCTTAGTGTGGCAGAATTGAGGTATATGTACCCAGGAACCACAAAGGCCCATCCTTGATGCAAAAGTTTCTATTGTAAAATGTAATATTCCTACTCCAAGGTCTAAAAATGTTAGGGATGCTCAAAGAAAAGGTCGATAGAATTTGAGCTTTGCAAAACCAATTTACTTTTGATGCCTGTCATTCTTAGAAATAGCTAAGCTGTTGACTGAATTTCTTTCTCTTCTTCCCTTTCTTCCCCCTCCAAATTTGACTTAGTCAAACACATGGCATGGAAAAACTTCAGGCTGTTGGTCTTAGAAAATTAGAGATTTGTTTTCAATTCATTAAAAAGAGAAGTCTTTGGATATAATTAAAGGTACGACTATGTTCTCCACCGTTGTAAATATCTCTTCTGATCTTCCAAGCTAAGTAAAACTAGAAAGAGAAAGAAAATCAAAGAACAAAATGTTCTTACATCCCAGTTTCCTGCTTTTGGTTGCTGATTGGATGGATGGAGGGACATTCGTGTATGAGTATATACTTAGATGGACAATTTGGCCCCATGAGCTCTTAAATTAGTCATCTTCTAAGCCTAGCTTTTCTTTTTTTTTATCTCCCAAAAAACAATTTGCAAATTCTAGGTTTATACTTTTCAGACTCTGCCTTGTATTCTGAAAGTCATATTCAAGTTCCTTGATTTTTTTTTTTTTTTTCCTTCCCTTCATGAAATGCTGGTCTCCATGACACTCTGACCTCAGGTTGGGCACCCAACAAACTACTATTGACTGAAAGGTTATTCCTTTGGACAACTTCAAGATTAAAAAAAAAAAAAGTGGAGACTTCCTGGCATGTCACTAAAATTTTTTAGTGATATCCATGCAATAGAATGTTGGGTTTTTTCATTGCTGTGCAAGATTTAAGCAGATAGCATCAGTAAACAGCAACTGAAATGTCAAAAGTAGTTGGATTTCTCTTTCCCAGACAGCCTGTGTTGTATGTGAGAAGTCCTGAAACCTGTAAAGGGCTCTACTGTTGAGAGATTTAATGGCACACAGTTTGAGTTCAGCATTAAGTTTTATTGTGAATGGCACTCTCAGAAATGAAACAAAATAGATTGTATTTCATAATCTCTGCTGTTTTAGGTTTTCTCTTTCTCATGCTGCTTCCTTTGTTGGTGTTGATAACCTTAGCCAAATTTCTAGAAAGCTGAGAATGTGTGTCCAAGAAACACTGGAGAAAATTTAGTAACAACGGTAACTTTGCATAAGCATAAATAATAGCTAATTTAAATATTCCTCACTGTTAAATTGCCATTCTTACACCTGGTACTTTGGAGATCCATTATAAAAATGGGTTTTGCTGTCAGTCATTCATGACCCATTCCCCTTATTTTGGAGCAACTAATAGGACAAGAAAAGACATTATAGCTGAAGCCTTTGGGGACAAGAGGATACACTATAGCTGAAGCCTTCGGGGAGTACAAGGTTTGTGTTGCAGTCTCTGCTGTAATTGACCAGAGTTGAGAAATGCCATGTGTTAACATCAGAATCCATAGGTTTACATTGGTGGCTGCATTTTTTTTCCTCCTTATCCTAGATCTAAATTTTTCAGACATCATAATGTTTGGGCTGATACTTTGCTAATTAGAGTGCAGTCCATGAAGCTGAGAAATGGTCTTGCTTCAGTTACAAATCCTAAGGGAAGGGTGCAATTTGATCTCATGGAGCAGAGGGTAGAATGCTGGTGTCCCCTTGGGCAGAAACATGTGTGTTTGTGGGGGGCAGTCCTTACTGTCAGCGTTTGTACCAGTAAACACTGCTTTTTATTATCAGCTTGCTTTTTGACTTTCCCACTTACTGAGATGTCTCTCTGAAAACTACTACATTCAAACGGAATAAGTTACAAGAATATTTGTAATGATTCCCTTGGAGCCTTTGCACAGCATGGGCAATAACAGCTATTTCTATTAATACGGGGGAGTTTCCCCAAGGCAGCTATTCATACCTCTGCACAAATGTTTTTAGAAAGTCCTGCACAGTCCCTTTTTATATTGCAGTAAAAGTTTGTGGTTTAAACCTCTTAGAGGATGCTTATATATAACTAGACTGAAAATCCCCTTATGTGAATGCTGTTAGTGGCCAGACAGGTTCTTCATATTTTTATTGTAAGGTTGAAGAACTACAATGAGGTGCTATTTGGCAAAGATGCTAGTTAAGAAAAAGGTTTATAAAGTGTTATGTAATCATTCAGAAGCAACGTTTCCCTAAATGTCTTCTGTAGATCTAGGAGTAAGTCTGTTTAAACAGCTTATGAAGCCTCATGCTATACAAGCACAAGTGCTTAAGGTAAATTAATGAGCTGTTGAACCCAGGTACTACTCTATTTCAGTAGACAATCTAGAAAAAACCCAAACCTGTTTGTTCTAGATTAGTCCAACTGAGTTTTTTCTCTAATGGGCCAAAAACAATCCTCAGGAGAAAACTTTAGAAGATTGTCTGTTATCTTGTGGAATGACTGCTCAAGAGGAAAAACTAATACTAAGCCTGGTTCTCCTAACTCCTGCTACAAATTGATGTCCCTCTGATTTCAACAAATGTGATCTGATTTTTCTTTATGATGCAGGAGAATCAGATTCCCTTGTAGATGAAAAAGGCTATTCTGGTAGTAATGCGGAGAAAGTCAAAAGGCTTGCTTGGGACACAATGTGTCCCAGTAATGTAACTGCAAAACCAATACTGTGCAAACCTGAGTTCTAGTTGCAGCCTTAATACTGATCGTCTCTCATCTTGGGTGACAAGCTTCAACTCTTTCCCCTTTCTTGTCTTCTAGTTGGCTTGTATATGTTGGCCTTGTCTCTGAGATTAACATGTACCAAAGGGAGTGAGGCAGTTTTAAGCAAAATATGCAAACTAAGTGGAAAAAACACTGAATCTGTTTTAGTTTATATCTATCTGACCTCCATTTGCTTCATTTTTTTTTCTCTCTCTTGTCTCATCCCCTCTCACTTTTTTCACCAAATATATCAGCAGAAGAAGTGGGAAGCTGAGATGAAGCCTAGGGATTGCTCCTTGCATTGCTACAACTTTCCTCTGAAGATGGAAAGTTGTCCTGAGATTTCTGCAGTTAATCTCCTAGGTATATATCAGTCCGCACCCTGAAGTGCATGCTGGATGAACTTATAAAGTTCTCAAAAAATCAGGAGCAGGATCACTAGGTCTGTTAGGGCCAGCAATAATAATCTGAGCCAAAAAAGCAGTCCAGTTCTGTTGCATTATACCTTTGATCTCCACTAAGCTTGCCTCTTTGGGCTGTATCTAGTTACCTTGTGTCCTGCCTCCTTATTGGAGATGAATGGCAGATGCAGTTTGGATAGCACCACCAGATCCTACTGTAATTCTGGATTATTTGGGCAACTTTGTTGTGGAAACATTGGCCTGAGAAACTAAAGGAACAGTAGTTACGTATGGCAGTGACAATTGTGTAAGCGTTCAGAGTGGATGTATCTGTACTCTGGTTTCTGTGCATACCTAGGGAATAAGACTGCCTGAGCTCTGACAGTAGAGCTGCCTATTGACAAATGCCAACTGGTTGAAAATACCATTTTCACAGTATATTCTCAAGAAAACTTGGGTTTTTTTAGTTCTGTGAACATAGTTACAGCATATTTATCCAAAGGTGATTGTTACTGGGTTTTGAAACAACGTACCATTACAACCAACTTGTTTTGCTGAAAATGGCTTTTTCTTAAGTTCCTACTCCTGTTAAAATTAACTTTTTAAGGTGTCTTAGTTGGCTTTCCGTCACACTAGATTTTACTCTGATTGCTCATTTGGCATTTGGGGGTTCATTTGTATTGTGACTTGTAAAAATGAGAGACAAGTGAGGCCTTTGAGTCTATTCCAGTTTTAATTTTTATATAAGCTCCTCAAAAGCCCATAGCAGCCAACTCCCATCTCAGGTTTTCTACTCAACAAAATATTTCTAACACTATATGGACCCCATTATCAGCTGTATGTTGTGAAACCAGGCACAGCTTTACTCTTTGCTAGGTAAGTAATTACCATATCAGAATGTTAATGCTGTAAAACGTTGTATGGTGATAGAAAGGGCAGTAAAAAAATGTATATAGATTTTCATTTAAAATGTCTCACTAGAGGTCTTGGCAACTTCTGTTAGCCTCTCAGGGCAACAGCAGTGAGAGAGCGCATTTGGCTCTAATAGCAATATGACCTCATTACATAGGACAGGAATATGGAGTGAAGAGACAAAACATTCTGTAATAATTTTAGGTTCCATTTGAATCTGTGACATGTCTTTAAACTTGTCTTCGCAGCATCCTAGTTTGGGTTGAATCTCTTCAATAACATCTGATTTGAACGGACCCCTGGCAAACAGCATAGCTTCTTGGTGCTGCTTTGCTTCCTGTTTGGTAGTGGAAGGCTTTTACATTTATTTTGGTACTTTCCTCTTGCTGACTTTTTGCATTAGTATCGGTCAGAGCAGAGTATCTTCTAAAACCTGCATGTGGGGAGCCATATGTTCAAGCTGCCAGAGTCTAGGTGACGTTTTGACTGGACCCATCTCCAGTGTTTTAATCCTATCTGTTTAAAAAAAAAAAAAAAAAAAAAAAAAAGAAAGAAGGTAGGAATCCACAAGCAGTACACTCTTAAAATGCTATTGATTTAAATTAGTAATTTGATTTTTATCCTTTTTTATCATCTTAAGTCACTTCTAAACAATCCATACAAAGTCAGTGCAGTTATTCTAATTCTGTAGCATATTTTGTGTTAGTAATGGGTGGAAATTCTGTGACACCTCAACGCCAGAGCCATACCCAAAGCTGATCTAGCACCTCTGTGCTGCTCTGACAGCTCAAAGAACTCAAAGTCGACTGATTTCCCTAGCTGGGGATTCCCCAGGCGCAGGGGAATCTGCAGCTGGTGTTCTCTCTGCATAGCTGTCTTTCTCCATGAACGCCAAGCTGCAGCTGCTCATAGGGCAGCCTGTTGGGACCAGCCACCAGACGTGAAAACTAGGGTAGCTTTGTGGCTGCTCTGATGCTCACCCAAGAGTTGTACTTTTTGTAGTCTGTCTGAAGCCTAAATGCATTAGAAACCCCGCTTTAAAAAAAGAAGGGGGAAAAAAACCCCACAAATTTTTTGGCTGTAGTGATCCACAGGTGGTTTGGATTACTTGCGTATAATCTGAACTGTTTGAGTTATATAAGAAATATCTCCCCCTCATCCTCTACAGCATAAGCCCAACATAAAAGCTTAAGATATTCAGAAGGACTTAGGATGTGAGGCGCACAAATCCTACTGAATTTTAATGGAATTTAGGGTATTATTTGGTCTCTCTTGAAAAATTAATTCTAAATCTGTGCAGGATTAGAGGAAACTCCCACTGTGAACAAAAGTTTTTTCCAATAATGCACACCTTTTCCTGAAGCTTCTAGCCACTGTTACAGTGTTGAAAATATAACTTCATGCTGGAGGAGTTTGGCAGAAATCTTTTAAAGTTCCCCTCACTTCAGTAGGCTGCACGGTGGTCTAATTTACAGCAGCAATTCCTATTGCCCCATGAAATTTTGGACTTGCCTTTCATTTAAGTTAATAGAATGAGAATTTATATAACTGTATTAACAGTTGCTTGAGGCAAAGAATATATTAGATAAAGGCTACAACAGTGGGTTTTCTTCTTATTTTTTAAAAATGGTAAATTAAGTGGTTGCTGATATTGTTTTAATTGACATGCTGTAAAAATGTATGCTTTTCTTAAAAAGTGAACATCCTCTGTGACAACATTTCAGGCTTTCAAAATCCTAGGAGTTACAATAGCTGTCTTAAGCAATATTGCCAATATTTCTTCATCCTAAGGCTCTGTTACCCCACTCAAACAACTGTCAGATGTTCTGCCCTACAGAGTCTGCCTTTGGGTCCCTGCAACTGCCTATGCTCTCCTCTATCATTTCCTTTCAGGATAGGGCAGTTCGCAGGTAGTGTTAAGTATTGTAAAAGTCAGTTGCCCGATATCTCTCAGCTGCAGAAAAGAGCTCTGTTCCAGATACTTCTTCAGTTTTATATTGCTATTAGCTGTCGGTTATCAGCTTGCAGTTCTTCCCCTGTTCCTCTCCTCGCTGAGCTAGCTGCATTCCCGTCTCTGAGAGGAGGAATCTCCTGGTGCTATTTGGCTTCCAAACTATTTACACTGAAACATCCTTGTAGAAATGGAAAGAAGCAAAGGTCACGTTAACAGCCCCATGTTAAAGGTCAGCAATACCATGGTAACAGTAGAAATCCATCCAGCTGCCTGCAGAAAAGTTGAACCCCTTACGAATAGGAAATAACCCAAATAAACAGGGAGGTAGATAAAAAGTAATATCTTAGCCCTGAGCCACGCATCAAGTGGAAACGTAACATTTGAGAGCTTGTTGGGTATTTCCTATGCCTAACTTTGAACTACATTGCTCAAAATACAAAACTGTAGCAAATTTTCAGAAAAATAACTGCCTTGTAAATGTTCTGACTCTCAACCTGAGAGTTTTCTTTTTTTTTTTACTGCAAGTGTGTAATGCAGCCAAGTGTTGTTTAGTATCCTTCCTGTGCCTTAAAGTGTGACTTTTATGGGTGACGTTATGTTTATGGGTCTTTGTTCATCCTCAGCCTTATGTACCCCACTGCTGCTTCCTCTGAGGCTTTGCCGCCACACCGCAGGGTGTTAATTTCCTGTTTTGAGTCTGTCACAGACAAATTCAGAGCCTCGATTAAAACACAACACACAGATACATGCTGCTGACAAAGGCACTAATAAAACTCTAAAGTTTAAAGGTGGCCCTGGTGTTTCCTCACCAAGCAGCACGGGGACCTTTCACCTCTTGGAGACATGCTGTTTGCAAAGGTTTCTTTTCTTTTTAATTAGGGCTCGCCTGAATGAGTTCTAGCAAGCTGCTCTAGCATTTGGTGTGCTTGGTTTATGGACGTATTGACTATAAAACATGCACAGCTCACTTGAGCTTTTTTTTTTTTTTTTTTTAAAAAGGCAGCCTTATGAAACTTACAGGAACGGGGAGGGGGGAACCCAACCAAAAACAAACTCCAAAAGTCTTAAACAGAAAATGTGTTGGTTACGGTGATGGGTCTGGTATGTAGGGTCTCTGCAAGATATATGCATGGGCATCTGAATTTCCTGACCTCTTATCTTGGTCATTGAGCGGAAGCGGGGGGAAAAGCCAGCTTTTTCTTGCTTTTATGAAAATCCTTCCTTTTGCACTTACATCCAGCAGCGCAAGACTTGTAAAGTCATCCCTTAGGCATGAATTTCTACAGGTTTTTTCCCCACTTGTTCATCTAGCACAGTTTAAAGTGTATCAGCACACTTATTTTAGACCATTCTGTAGAGTCACAGATCTAAGAAGCAAAAAATCTTTTCCTGTTACTCAGCACATGTTTTTTCTCCTCTTCAATTTGTTGTGTTGTTCCTAGCACTGCTGTAAAAGCCTTTGCCCCCTATATAAATACTGCACGCATGTTTACAAGAGTGCACTTTAAACTTGGATTTGTTTGAACGGAGGCCTTGCTATTTTCATGCAGTGTTGGGACCTTTCTTTTTTTCTGTTTCCAGTAAAATACTCCTTATTTCTGTATCCTAATAAATTTTAACATTAAGAAGTATATTTGAAAACTTAAGTTTCTTACCTTGTTTTTCTGACGTATGACTACTAGTTTGCATGTCTTCCACAGCTACTCAGAAAGCCAAATACCTCATCATAGGGTTGCCTCGTAATCAAGAGGGAAGCTCTTGAGTTTCTCCACTGCTCAGTCTTAGAGATCTCTCTTCCAATATACCTAAAGTTTAACTAAACTTGGGCTAATTATATCTGGAGAACAAATTTTGTAGCCTGCTTTCTTGCAGATGCAGCTGTGCCCCTCTCCCTCATATCAAAGGAAATACCAGCCATGTGCTTTTCATAGCCTTCAGATAGAAAGGGTCTTTAAAGCCTTGTAGCATCTGCCTCTGACCACCCCTTGCTGGTTATCTTTAAGCCTGACATGTCTTCTTTCTGACTTTTCTTCCAGTATCCAATGTTTAAGCCTATCTGAATGACTTCCTTTTTGCCTCTCCTGTATATCCCTACCTCAGTGGTGTCCTGTGAGCCCTGTCCTTGCACCCAACTTTCCCTACCCTCAAAAAAAAAAAGTCCCAGTGTGGCTGTGAGGATCACTTCAGGCCTGATGCATGGAGAGGGCATCATGCTGGGCAGTGTGAGAGTTCATGTGTGGCAGATGCTGCACATCACCTTGTGCACGTTACTCTCTGGCACAGCGTGGAGGAAGTTAGCTTCAAACTGTGCGTTTCCTCTGCCTTTCTGCTGCATTATTTCCTACAGCTTAGGTCTATAGCTTTACCTTGTGCCTGATGGGTTTCTGGACCCTCTGTATTTGCCGCCTTGCAGTTGAAGGAAGAAACTACAGCTGTGACATGCTACTCCCTATTACCTGCCCAATCAGGTCATAATACTTAGCTGGGGGGAGCAGGAAAGGTGGTCTGGGTTACACCTCAGTGGCTGGTCAAGTGACATCTGGTACCTCTAAAGGCAGCCACTTCACTGGGCCCTGTGGAGCAAGGCCAAATACATTTTATTTATTTACTTTTTTAAGCAGTGCACTGGGCCAAGTAAACTGCTGCAGGTTTTTCTCTGGATCTGACTGAATCTTAATCTAATCCCTTTGAGCTGCTTTACTTGATGTTCTCCTTCCTTTACTTTTCTATCAGCTGTGCTTTGTCCCCAAGACTTTCTCTTCATGTCTGTCCAGTTTGTTTTTCACTTTGGCTGTTTCCACCCCTCCCCATTAGCTTATCCTATTCCATCTAAATCCTCACCCAGGAGGGAGAAAAAACCCAAAACATTACTAACTTTTCTGCAGTTGTGGTGTTTGTTGCTTCTGTAGACTGTTGCTGCCCTAGACTGCCTCTCTGTCTTGTCTACTTAGATGGCAATGTGGACAATCCATGGATGGGAAACCACTCTTCTTTCAAAAGTTGAGCATGCCAGACTTCCTCAGTATTAGTGGAATTTTTGGAGCAACAAATGTGATTACTAATTTCATGTAAGAAGCTAGTATGTTCCTTAGTACGGACTATGCTCTGTACGTTCAACAAAAATGGAGCTAAGAACGCAATGCTACTTCTGCAGGGCTCCAGAGTTAGTTGTTGAAACAAACTCTGAATTCCAGCTCTGAAATTCAAACTCCAACTAAGAAAATTTTGGCTTACGGCAAGCCTAAGGCTTTGCTTAAGTGCAGACAGACCTTTGGTGCTGCTAGCCTTCTATAAAACACTGCAAAAGGTGGCATAATTGTGTAGAGAGTATATCAAAGATGAAATGGGATGCAATGGCTCTGTGCTCCTCAGGGTGTAACTGGAAGGGGTAGCGAGTGAAATGCTACTACAAAACTTTGGGCTAAGTTAGAGCATTCATAAGGCATCCTTAACTCTCCCCGAGGGTGAGTTCAGTGCATTTTAAAACTCTCTCATGTCTTTACTTTACAGGAGCCCATTTCTGCTTTCAGAATGTGTCATTGTTACTTGCTATGGCTGAGTTGACCTAAGGATTGGTAGGAGAATTAAGCTGTAAGTCTTCTGAGGCAGCAATTCTTTGTTTGACTCTGCACTATATAAGCATCAATATGGGTGGCAGCCCATAAATGAGATCTAGGCACGCCTGCTATATGTATGATACAAGAGCTAGATGAGTGTTCTGCATTGTTCAGTCTTTTCTATTCTGAAATGGTACATTCTTCATTGGTCATGCCTTCAAGGTTTCATCTATGGGGAACAGTACTCTATAGCGATAAGTTTTTTGGGGTTTTTTTGGTGGGTGTTTTTTTTTTTTTAAAGCTGGATGTTAGCAGTGTGATAGCAGCCACTATATAGCTGGGGTGAGCTGTACAAAAATGAGAAACGTGAATCATGTTTTAAATGAGTTAAATGTGATGCATTCCATATGCAGGATGTATATGCTTCTCTCTGCATTATAGGCAAGATGCAGATCTCGTGCAAGTCATGGGTTCTATGTTTTTTGTAAAACATCTGTGACTTCTGACCTTTCAAAGCTTGTGTGCATATGAGTGAGAGCACTGGTGTGCTCACAAAGTGTGGAACAAACTTCACTGAGAATAACAGAGTAAATCTTGGAATGCATGAGAAAAGCTAATGGAGAGCTGGAGGCCAGTAGCAACAGTGGGTGACACAAAAGACCAGACCAATTTCCCAAGGCATTGAGTTGTTTTAGCTAGGCCAACTGAAAAGGAGGTGTTTGTCAGGGTTTCTCAATTTTCCAAGTTATACAGCTGATGTTCCTAAAGTTATTCAGGTGCAAGAATGATATGAAAGTGATGCACTGAGGCTGTTCCAAACTATTTTATGTTAAAATCGTACCTAGCGCAAGCTGTGTCTGCAGTGCATGCACTATTGACTAGTCCGTGAAACAGACCTGTGAGTGCTGCCTGTCAGTGTGAGGGACACAGAATGAAGCAGCATCATTCAAATCTTCTAATTTGACTCCTGATAGTGGGACATTAAAAAATTCCATAAGTGTCAAATGTGTTTCTCTGTTCTGAACTAATTTTAACTGCTCTTTGCTCTTGGATCCTTGCCTTGCTCGTCTCCTGGCTACTCAGAGCTGCACTTTTCCTCTTGCTGTCCAAGAGTGCACATTCTTTCTCTTAGAGTCCCTTCCCCATCTTACTATTTTTTCTTTGTTAAAGCTCTCTCTAATTTTGTTCACTTCTCTTTCTGCTCTCCCCTCACCTATTTGTAACCAAGCCCAACCACCTCTTTTACAGCTAGCCTTTATGCTTCTATTTGTAGTGCTTTACCTGTTCCTGTGTGTGATGATCATGCTTTCCTACTAAATTCCTTCCTGATGTTGTCCTTTTTTTTTTGCCCAGAAGCTTCCAGTCTGGGCCTGTTGAAGGGAAACCACTACCACTCTTCCAGTTTGAAAAAAAATGAATACAGAAAAACCACACTAAACAAAAATGTCTTGAGATGGCATCTCCCCCAGATCACCTCTGCAGGAGAGCTCTGCACCAAACTCCCTGGAGAAAGGAAGCTGCTTCTGTGGTGTATAGCCAAAAGCGCTGATTGCTAAATGCTTCAGACTTCCTCACAGCTCTGCCACGGTCACATTGGGAAAAGCACAGTCTTGACTTGCTGTATCTGCAACAGGTTAGATGACAGATTGAGATTTTTGTGTCATTCTGAGGAGAATGGCTTGCAGCATGTCTTCATCAAAGTTTGGCTAATGTGCTGGAGATGAAGCACAGCTGCAGGATATTTCTGCTTGCATGCTGCAAGAATGCTGTTGGGTATCTTATGTTCTGTCAATCCATTTGCACCTTGCAAGCTGAATTTAACAAAAATTTCATCGTTTCTGTTTTGAAGCAGTCTAAGTAGGTGATGCAAGATAACAGCCTAATACCAGGAAAATCACTGAACTTACAGAATAAATCTATTGAGCTGTAGGTTCCAAGGGTCATCAGCTTGATCCTGAGCAGGCTGAAGAAGGGTTATAAGTGCTTTGCTAGAAGCTAGAGGCAAAGACAGACCCTAAAATGATTTTTTTAATGAATAGTCCTTATTATAATAGGCTATGATATGGAAAAGGTTGCAACCCTCAAACTTACACACTATGGCCCCCAGATTGAAGAAAACCTTATAGCTGCTGAGGATACTTAATATTGCCCAATCAAAATCCTGCCAATATTGCTATGGCAGGAGTCACTAGAGGGCAATATTACCTGTACTCTTACAAATCCATGTGTATGGGCATTGTCCAGCCTTTTGAAGAAGCATGCCTTGTTCTGTGGATGTCTTCCTTCTTTTGTGGGAGCTCAGGCCAGCAATAGGGGTGAAGCCATTTCTCTTTCTAACCCCTTTCTGAATGGGGAGATTACCTGAATGCTGATAACGGCAGAGTCAAATAAGTCACTCTAATGGTATACCCACCAATTTCTGTTTAGATTACCGTGCCAGAAGTAAACAGTGATTTAGGAGTGTGCATGTATCCTACTCAGCTGTGTCTGCTGTCAGTGGGGACATTGTAGTGGGGGGCGGATGGGAGGCAGCAGTCAATTGGAGGTGATTCTGTAACCCACTCACCTAAATCTGCCAGCAAAAGTGAGTTAAGACCCCTTTAATGCTTTGACTGGTGGCTGTACTGCCAGGGCTTCACATCTGCTACCACTCAGAGAAGCTGAGAATGTCCCTCTTCATTCTGGGCTTGGCAGGTTTTGCACATGGCTCCGATTTTGTGTGAAGTTGATTTTAGGTATGCTGTAGCATTTATGCTAATCTACAAAAAAAAAAAGAAAAATGTTCATAGGATTTCAATTGAGGATTTCAATACCTCTGAGAAGTGTGGTTAAGAATAATGCTTGAGATTTAGCTGTTTATGGTTGATTGAGAAATTGGCTAGATGAAGTATATGATATTAATAAATGTGACTGCTCATTTTGCCTAATTTTTCCCTGTTAGAACCCTGTAGCAATATTTTAACAAAATGGGTTTTTTTAAATTCAAATTTTAATTGACAAAGTTATGACTGGTTCACGCAGGTTATCTGGAAATCACAGAGCTGCTGAAGTATGCAAAAAGTGACGCCTTCTCTCTGCCCTTTTTGCTGCAGATGTGGTTTCTATTCTTAAGTGTTTTGACTGAAAAACTCATTGAAAAAATCTTAGGGGGACCCCAATTCACAAAAGTCCTGATGCAGTTAGTTATTTCCTCTTAATTTACACTTGAATGCAAAATAACAAATAATAGAGCTCTGAGAGTAAATGCAAAATCAGCCCAAACTTCCCCTGATGAACTCATATTAAAATATCATAATTTGGGGAGATTTATTTTAAATGCTGAAACTTTTAATAACTATAAAGACTGTTATTTGGAATAGATTAGTAGTTTTCCTCCTCTCCGTATTGTTCAAAGTTTCCCACTGCAATGAGCACATTGTACTTTTTGTTCTTGCAGCTACATATCATATCAGGAAAGCCCATCCCAGGCTTACATGTGGGGCAGTCTTTTCTGAACTCCATAGTCAGCAGAGTAAGTCGAGAAACGTTAGTTTTCCCTCACCTGCATCATGGGTTTTTTTTATGAACTGATTCTTCTTGAAGAAAATTCAAAGGTCTATTGTAAGTTACATACTCTTGAAGCGGGAAATATTGTTAGGCACAGCTTCATCTTGTAAATAAACAATAGAAATATAGATTCTCCAGCCCCCAAGGAGAAAAAACCCCACACAACCCCTTTGGAGGTCATTGCATTTTATCCTATTATCCTGAAGCAAATGAAACTGTTGTGCAATGTGAGCTATAGAATAATATAGATTGATAGCCACACAGCTGTGCTCTTCTCCCCCTCCAGTCCCATAACCTCCTGTTGGTGTTCATCTCCACAGGTTCCATGCATAGCCATTTAGGAATAACAACTTACAGGATTCAAAATAATTTTCTACTAGTAAAGATGCATCAAAGCAGGGCAACAACTGATGGAGATGCTATGTCTATCGATCGGCATGTTTCTCTAGCAAGTGGTAACAGAAAAAGAGGGGAAAACAGAAAACTGATTATTTATTCACCCCCCTCCATGTGCTGAACACTCACTTTTTTGGGGGATAATCTCTCCATAAAGATAGCAGCTGATATTAAAATATTAAAACTATATTCATTAGCAATAGCACCTATGTTGGCTAGTTGCCCTGTACTTAGCGAGCTGCTGAGTGCCGGGTCCAAGTGGCGTTATTGAAAGCCCATGCTGGGGACTACTGGGCCAGCTTGCTTTGCAGAGCACCAGGATTTTTCCTGACTCTTGTTTGCACTTGGCGAGGGCCCCTGGTGAGCACTAGTGCTGCTGCTCCTCATATTGAGTGAGGAAATTGAAATGTACTTGAATTAGAAACAGATGACTGGAATTTAGAGATGAGTTAAAACTGCTCTAAGCAAAGGGCAAGAGTGATATAATTAGTCTGGCTTGCGACTTGTTTGCTTGTGGTACATATTAGAGCCCTTTTTTATAGCTTTAAAAACTAACAAAAGAAAAATGAAATGAGTGTAGATACAAACATAACTCTTGGATTTGAGCTTTACAGTTCACTCTTAGATCTAAAATGTCCCAAAGCAAAATGCCAGAGCCTGATTCTCTGCTGGTCCAGGTCTTGCACAGGTATGATTTCACTGGGACCAGCAAGACGGTTTCGAATTGAGATGGACATTAAAGTGAAATTACTTCCTCTCTGCCTGCTGAAAATTTGGCTAGCCTCCTTGCTTTAATAATGAGAAAATTAAAATACATAATAGAATCTGTCTCCTTAATTTTATAGAAGCTTGAGCCACTATTTAAGCTATAGGGCTTGGATCCATCTGTTTTAAAAGCTTGAATTTGATGATGGACTTCTTTGTTTCTGCAGTGACCTCTTAGCTTTATTACCAGCACCCTTAAAGAATATTAAAATGAAAACCTTCTGAGGAAGAAAGTGGTCCCCAGTGCTTTTTGAATGCTTTGTCTGGCGCTGGCTGTGCTCCAGGAGCATGGTGATGCCGACATCCACTGCACGGATGTGTTGGTAGATGTAATACTGCTGAATGACTCAGAGAGCCTTGCTTTTCGGAAGGCATATAGCAACTGAAAACAAAAAAGTGAAACAAATCCAGTAACAGATTAGTTCAGATGCTAAAGACAAACAAGATTTTTTGTACATAATGCTTAGTTCCCACCTTGTCCTTCAGAATCCTAAGCTGTTAGCTGAGACGCACTGTGTTTTAAACAGCATCAGTATGAATGGGTGCGCTAAGGCCTCTGATCAAATAAACACGAACCTGCAGATAATTAATTCCTGTTACAGCTTCAGGAGTTGAAGAATAATTTGTGCCAAAGTATAGCAGAAGGACAGAACAGTTTTATTGCTGCAAACAGCAAAATATTTAGCACGTTCAGGCTCCTTGTTTCAGAAGAGCATAGGGGAAAGGGGTGATGGAAGCACAACCACCCACCTTAGTGCCATGGACTGATCTTGTTTGGCCAAGATCAGTGTAAGTTAATGGACAGAACTCTGGCCTCCGAAGTGACTATGATGGAAGAGATGCAGCTTACCATGTATTATGTATTGTTTATTTTAAGGCATGGATACTGCAGCTAGGAAAATGTTCCTGAAGTAGTCAAGCAGTTGTGTGTGTAAAATGTGAGATTATCAGAGGATTTTGGCAAAACTCAGGTGGCAACTTCAGAGTGTGTTTTCAGGACCAGCACATTTTCTGTTGTACAGTGATCTTTGCAGAAGACCTTCATCTGGAGCTCCTAGGTGTTACTGTGTAATGGATTATTGGAGCTAGTAATGAAAAAATATTCATTTGAAGTATTTCTTTTTTCAGAAATGCAATTTTGTTGAATTCGTGGTATTTCATAGGAACATAAAGGTCATAAACCTTTGGGTTTTTTTCACTGGGGAAAACTTATTCCTTTCCATCCTTTGAAATGTCTTAGTTTAGACTTCTTTAAAATGCCAGAGAATGTTTTTAATGCCTTACTGTTTTAATGTACAATACACACCTTTAGTACTGTGACATATTTTTATGGCTATAAATTGACTTTATTCGGATCTTTCTAGAGAGCTTAAAAACGTTAGCCTATCACATGGAATCTCTTTTGTTTCTCCCCTTGCAAAACAAATTCTGATTTCTGACCGTCTTTCCATACAGCAAAGGAGTGTAGGGCATCCAGTCTGCTGCTTCAGATGTTTCTCTGCTCTAACAGCGGTGTGTGTCTACATGGGGTAAAAAGGTGTTTTTCCCCTTAAAGGTATAGGGTGGTTTTGGTAATTTATGGCAAAACACCTTTACGGGCTACTGCATGATGTGACTGACTGCAGCTACTCAGGAACATCTGGACTACCTGCACATCTCTGAAGAGTAATGAGGAGACAGTACTTCAACTTCTCTGAGAGGGAGACGAAAAAGTCTGACTGACAAAGAGTGGTGGGGAAGTGAAGACCCAGAAGCTTGGCCTTGGTGTATGGTTTGGCTTTCTGGCTATCCCTGAGCTCATTGACAGAAAATCTTCATTTGAATATGTGGAAGTCAAACAGCCACATTATTTAAAAAAGGACTTACTGCATTGCTGAGGCTTTCAACAATATCAGAGCTCTTAGGTTTGCTTTAAGAAGTGGCTTTCATCTGAATCCAGGTGGGATTTCCATAGTGTCCCCACCTGCACAAAATCAACAAATGCAGTGGGCCTTTAAAAACATTTCTGCTTGTGCAGGTGGGGGACAGAGGTGACAAGTTAAAGCTTGTTGCTGCTATTGCAGAGCGCGCAGTCTCAATATTAACCTGCCCAGAGAAAAGCATTTGGCTGGGTGTATTGCAGCAGTGCTCAGTGGGATTGCTTGTTTTTCCCTCTGCCTTTCTGCCTGCTTTCTACCCCATTCAGTCTCAGAAGCTGCCAGGTTATCCTGACCCTAGTACAGCTTAGACTCCCTGTTGGTGAAGGAGGCCACTGTATTTCTCCTTTATTTTGCTCCATGCCCGGACTGGTGTGCCAGGCAGCTGGTGTGGCCTGACACAGCTGAACTTGCACTGCCCTCTGTTAAGGAAATGCTTGAGGCATTGTCAGCTTTAGGACAGATTTAAGTGTCTGTTGCGCTAATTAAGTTGTGCAAAGGAGCCTTAAAAATGCTGAAGATCTGCGTGTCTGGCTATTATGACTTTTCCAAGTAATTACTAATGTTTGACATGCAGTAACTGCCAGTTTTTGAACTGTTGTTTTTGTTATTGTAAAATTATAATAAGAAATTACTTTGTCTCCATAACATTCTCTAAAATTGAAAGTACAATTAACAAAAAAATCAAATTTTCCAGTTTGATGCAATGAAGCATCTGCAAAAATACTCTAGAGGACATGATGATAACCACAATCTGCAGCTGTTGTGTTATTGAGAGCTGATCTCAGATCAGCTCTCAATGCTGATTTCAATTTTGTTCTTCATGTAGGGATTCAACTTTTATAAATAAAGTCTTATTCCAAAATGTTGCATCCGCTCTTTGAATATGGGATGAATTTGACAGTCTAGAAATAAGCTTGTTATAAGTTAGGTCATTTACTAAACAGTTCCTAACTGGAAAGTTCATCACTGTGTACTACTCTTTTGCACACAGGATCTCCAAAACAGAATAGCAGTTAAAATCATATTTTACCATGGTTAAAATTAATTTAAAAATTGGGGGCAGGCTATGTGTGAAGAGACATTTTTAGAAGCAAGGATGACTTGTTACCATTACTTATCAGACTGGAACGTGGTGGCGGGGTGCTTTCCACCTGAGAAGTTACCCTCTTCAGAGTTTCATGAGGGTTTTTGTGATGATGGAGTTCAGAATTAAGGATCCTGGAACAAAGACAGCTTTAACTCAAGTTTGTACAATTAGGAGTCTGGGTTTGTAGCATTACTAATGATGATTACAATGTTACAATTTATCATGGAAGGGCACCCAACGATCATTTGGCTCCTTTTGAGAATCTCAATCCTCATGCATAACTTTCCACTAAGAAACATCTGTTCCTGAGTGGTCTGACTTTGAACCTCAACTTCCTATCACATCCAATGCAAAGATGTCTCCTGCTGGTGCTTATTAAAGAAGAAAAAAAAAAAAGAGAAAAGTATGCTTGGTTAATAATGCCATGCTTTGGGGATTTCAGTTGTCATCTATGGGGTCATGAAAGAAAAACTTCCCCATGATAAGTTATAATTTGATGTGTGTTTTTTGGGTTCTCTGGTCTTTCTCTGAATCACAAGAGACTAACCACAGTAAAAGAAGGGATTTAGGCAGGGTACATTCTTTGAGCAGCATTACATTTTTAGGGATCTGGTTCCTGTTTTCTTGTAGATGTATTTGGGTCTAAGACTGCCAGCTTTTGGGTCAGATCCCTTTTGATTGTCAGGGTCTACTGGATTTTTTTTTCTCTTCTGTGCAGACGGACTGGACTATTAATTCCTTGAATAGGCTTGCTCCAATTCAAACTGAGATCAGTTAGGGGTCTCTGCAATTCAAATTTGAAAACTTAATTCATAGCTTCTAATCTGATGTTGCAAGCTAATAAAACACTTTGCTACAATATATGTATACTGGAACCTCCTAAGTCTGATGGGTTCTTATTCTTTCTGCAAAAGTGTCATGAAAACCTCCCTGCCACTTCTAATCTGACTGGCAACTAAATGCAATGTTGCTTCAAGCCTCTCCCTTAACATGTGCTGAAAAGTCCAAGAGTTGCATGTAAAACTGTGATTAAAATGTTTCATTACACTTGAAGAAAAACTTTTCCCAAAAGAAAGGACATTATGATTTTATGGAACTGTCAGCCACAACATAATAGATTTTCTGAGATTTGATCCTATAGATAAGGAGACACAAAATTCCACTGCAAAAGTGATATTGTAGTACAGTTGAGAGGAGTTGACAGAAAGCAAAAAGCTAAACTTAGGCTTTTATGAGTCTTTGTATTCTTCTGTTCCTCTACAAGAAAGCTTTCCTGTTGGAAGTCCAATGAATTTTGTTACATTTTCTTAGGCTATAGCTATGTGTCAGACAGACCAACAACATCTATTTGAATTTAGACCTCTGAGTTGGAAGGTGTCTTCAGTATAAAATCTAAACATGTTCTAGATTTAGGTAAGCTTTGGTTAAATGGGAACTAAAATGAAGCTTCTACCTAAAGTCTGTTCACAGTCACTGTAGTGTATCAGTGGTTAAGTGCCCTTTCAGAGAGAACTCATTTTATTACTGTTTTATTTGTACGGGGATATTTGAAAGGGATTTTGAAAGATGCAGGAGAAATGACTGCATAGAAGTGCAGTTAAATGGACCCTGATGCATAAAATTTGAAGATTAGAAGTAAAAATGGATTCTCTGAACCCTGTACTTGGAAGTGGAGTCCTTGGTGTTTTCTGTTTAATACAAGCAGTAAAGAACAACCGCTGCTCCAATAAACCAGAGCTCCATCAAGAATTGGGTAGGTGAACGTACTGTGCTAAAGGAATGCAGGACAAGAAAACAACAAAAATAGGAATTGTTTGCCTCTTACTCAGAACCACAGTGGTGGTGGGAATGGAGTGGAATAAAGGAAATGTGGAGCAAAAGAGGCCCAGAGAAGAAGGACCCTGAAATTGGATTGCAAAGCCTGTACAATATCCAGTGTAGACGGACTGCAGAAAAACAAAACCTGCAGAAGTAGTCTTTCTTTTATCTCTTTCCTGAGTGCTGGNGTAGCTGATAAGGGCTGTATGAGAATGTGCACGTAGCAAGCAGCTGGGCCAGATCCCCCCTTGGTCCATTGTATTCATTCAAAGCTCAGAGTGTCAAAATTTCCTTCTGTGTTTAAGTGCTACTGGATTTCCCAATTTCGCTTTTTTTTTTTTTTTTTTCTAGTTNCAAGGGGCAGAGAGGGGGGCATAAAACAGATTAAGTTGCTCATACTGCTACCCTGTTCTCTGGGCATGTTTAACGTAGGCATCACTTCAGGTATCCGAAATGAGCAGGGATCAGGTTTGCTGCACAGAACACAATTGCTAATATCCAGTTTATTAACACTTTGCGGGAGATCTTCAGAGATTAATGGCTAAACACAAACCTAATTGTGCTTGTATGACAATAAGCATTCTCTAAATTCTACATAGTATCACCCTAGGAAGGCAGAAGGAATGAAAATCACTATCTAACTCTTGAGTCAGTAGTAGTATTTTTGAATTACTTCTTTATAAGCTCTATGATCAGTCTTTGAATATTACTTTGTTACAGCTCATTCTAGATTTTCACTATACCTCATGCAGGTCTATGATCTGCAGGGGATTGTATAAAGTGTATATCCAAACAGAGATTTGCTCTCTAGTTTTAGCGTCTAGGAGCTTCTCTGTAACTACTTACATCAGAAATGGCATTGTCCCTTGTTTTCTAAGCATAATAAAATAAAGAATGAGTGACTAATGAATTGCCTTTTTTTCTGGAGATTTGAAGAATCTGCAAGATTGATTCAAAATTTGTCTTTGATGTAGTTAGAAGGTTGGAGGTTGGTAGTTGTAGCACTGACGTTCTTTCTGAAGTCTGTGAAACACTTGCTGTGATTTGAAAACCATCATTCACATTCATGTCCTTTCAGTAAGAATTTGGTTCTGCTGTCAGTATGTCTTTACTACTGTAATGTCTCATGGACTGTTAATGATGCTTGAAGAGTCAGTCAGAAGTATGATAAATCTGTTGGAAAATAGTAGATTTTGAATTTGCCTGGAAAGTTTTCATCTACCTCTAGATAAAAGTTTATTTTGAAAATCACTGCTCTCACCCCTCCGACATCCAGATTGGTGGGTGAGTAATCTGTACAATTATTATAGAGGAAGAATGACCATAATAGAGGAGGTATGAGACATAGAGGACTGAGCAATGGTGAACACCAGAGTTACTGGTTAATGTATATTTGACTCATTTAAGTTGATTGTCAGTTATGTGGCACAGTAGGGTTAAAAGTTTTTTCCCCAAGCTACAATCTTAGGCATATGTACATTTTTTTTCTCCTGGTGTAGTTCTCTGCTTTGTGCTCAAAGCTGTGCCATAGCAGTTTGCTTGAGACCTTATGGCAAAATAGGGAAAGACAAAGATTGTTTAACTTTCATTCTTGTTAACTATGTTAGTCCCAGATGGCTAAACCCCTTTGTCTTAGTCATAGAGGATCAAATCCTGGAGCAGCCCTCACCTAAGGAAGAAAAGTAATCCTAAGTCGTTGAGCTGAACCCCGAATTTTGTGAGACATGACTCTTGGTTTGTAGGACTGTGCTGGGATTGAAAAGACTTTTGGCACAATACAGGGCTGAATAGCAGTTTTGAGATTTGGCCCCTAGGAATTTCCTGTTTAAAGAATGCTGGGCTTGGCCGTGAACTTTGTATATGCAGCACACACAATGCCAGATGCATGTACTCTCTTTTACAAAGCTGAGGGAACTGAAGGCACTCCTGGATTTTAGCAGGATCTGCAGAAGCTCTGACAGCTGATAGATACTAATGTTGTATCCATAGCTCATGAGTTGCCATAATAACATACACAGTACTGCATAGCAATCGAGTATAATCTGTAGCTTTACTTAGGATAGCTGGAGTTTAAATATAACTCTTAGTAAAAAACACGTATTTTTCTGCTTTTTTGATTTATTCCTGTGTACGTAACTTTGCGGATATGGAGCAGCAATTGGAAATAAGTGTGTAAGCTTTCTGTGGTTCTTAAAAGTAAAGTAAAAAGAGTACCTGACTGCAGGATAATTTTTATCCCCCTGAAACTGGTTGATCCTGAGGTGTTGCAGAAGCCGCTTCAGGATCATCACCTGAGTATCTATTAAAAGAAAGCTTTGATCTGATTGTAAATGATGCCCCAGACATTTAAAAGCACATCTGGTATAGCCCTGAATCCAATAAACATTTAAGGAGAATTTACAAAAAAACCCAACAAAACCACCTAGGAGAAACTGTCACCCAACTGGATGCTGCAGCCCCTGGGACACGAGGAGCTAATGGCCAAAGGCTCAGCATGGAGGAATTCGGGCAGGACTTGAAGTGTTTGTCTTTTGTGTAGAACCTCACAACCTTTCCACTCAACTTGGAGGTATCAGATGTATACAGTTCCTTCAAAATGTATGGCAGATGCTGTTTTGCACCTGCACAGTATATTCTAGGATAGGGCAACTGTTTCTGTTGAATTATTCCAGGCTGATTGGCAGGGGATTTTAGGGGCTGAGCTGAGCAGCCTCTCTGTAGCTTGGCCTGGTTCACATTTCTAGTACTAGTGGCTTTTTTTTCTAACCAGCTTTGTATCTGTCTCATAATTAGTTCCCTAATCTGTTTATGAGAATATTAACGGGCTCAAGTAAGATCTCACAAAAGACAGTATTTGTGTGTATACACATAAGGTATATGCATACACTATCTTCTTCTTATGGATATATCTCATTACCCAGTCAACAGAAGAAATTAGATTAATGTTACTTCGTTTCTTCTTGGGAAATCTGTACCAACATTTCTTACCCCATTGCACTCTTCAGGCTTGTGGTGCATGCTGGTGTGTGGCACAACAGTTTCTGAGCAGTCCACAGCTGGCCTGAGTAAGTGAAAATAAAACATTTAGAAATGGTCTGACATGTATGATTACCTTACTTTGAGGGTTCCTGGTGGCTTTTTCAGTTCAAGACTTGGGAAATGACTGTTCTAGACCTGCTTACAAATGTTTCATCACCTATATGATACACAGATAGATACTAACAGGTCATAATTCCAGGTGTCCTCCAATGCTGTTACTTTTCTACTCCCTGGATCTTCTCCCACGTTTTCTCACCTTCAGATTTTGCACTCTTCGTTCTCTTTTGAGCTTTTGGAGACATTTGAAATTGCTGAAGCTTTCTAAAGAAAACTCAATCAGTCCCTGCTGGCTAGAATTAATCTTGTCTAAATATTTTTAAGGTGTTCTGGCTGATATCCCTTCTCCCCTTAAATATCTTAACAGATTTAAGCATATTTTCACTGTTAACCCTTTGTGGTAGGAGGAGGAAAGCTCCATCTCTGTTGGGCTATGGTAATGGTGGGATCAGTTGTAGTTTGTGATAAAAGGCCGGTGTAGTTTCCTACTGGCTGGAGGTGTTTCAGGGCTGTAAATCCCCTTTACAGGTGATCATCTTGCTCAGCACCTTCTCCTTTTCAGCGTTTCCTCTTGGCTAACTTGGGTGTCGTCTTGCCTCACACTTCTTGTCTGAATGGCCATCTTTGACGCTAATTTCTTCTGATGTGGTCTGCAGAGAGTGTTGGGTCCTAACTGAGGATTTTTGATTTCACTAGAGAGCAATCGATTTTTAAGTCAGGCAGCCCTGAAAACTATACCGCCATTGGACTAAAAGTTGTTTCCACTATGTTTGTGCTTGAACTGGAAAAACCTCTTGACTACTCAAAAAAAGAAAAAAAATTGCTCTTATCCAACTGCAGGATGATAAAGCACTCTATTTAACAAATAATCTCTTTGGCCTAAGCTGGGTTTACTTTTCCTGACAGTATCTCCTCCCAGAGTTTTACTGAGGCCTTGTCCATGCTTACAAACTTTGCCAACACTGGCTGGGAGCTTTAAAAAATGGTAAGAACAACAATTAAAAAAAAAAAAAAAATCCAAGAACTATGTTGGGTAAACTTAGATTAAGAGATGGTGGCTGAAAAGTCCTTTTGCCGCTACTGCTTACTTTGTTCAAGCAGTGATATATGTACAGAAAGGAACCATTTTGTAGATGTCAGCTTTACTTCTACTTAAAGGATTTGACAGCGGACAGATAGGAGCTCTGCTTAAACTGTCTGCACGTGAAGTTTTATGCAGGGCTTCAAAATGGGTCTACTAACTTGGTTGAGAAGGGCCTCTTCCTTCCCCGCCATGGGTGCGCATTCAGGGTTTGATTATGAATAACAAAATGGCGGCGCTGCACTGGGTGTAACACACCACAGGGACAAAATGGCGGCGCTGCACTGGATGTAACGCACCGCAGGGCATGCTCATACGTTCCACAAGCAAGAACAACTGAAAGCAGGAGCGTAGTAAAAGAGAAAAGGGGCAAAAGTCAGTTCCTTGACTTTTATTGTACCTTCAAGTGATTTTTGTAGGCAGATGGTAATATTGGCACCAAGCTTCCTTGTTGCTATATTTGTCATCAAATACATAGAGATGTACTGAAAACATAAGAAGTGAGAGGCTTTTTAAACTGGGTCCATTTTCTAAACCGGGTTGAAATGTGAGAAGTAAAAGAAATAAAGGAGGAATAGAGAATTAAAGAAAGGAAATGAGGAACAAATAGAAAATTACAGAGAACATGAAGGATAAATGACAATGGAAGTGGGATAATATTAGAGGTGGATGGAATGAATGGCTGAGAAGGTCCACATCAGTATTTTATACATTCTTCACAGTGAATAAAGGGATTCATTGAGTACTACGCCCTCCTCCAGGGGTATATGCTAGCAAGTATTATAATTCTCTCTTGGTTTTCTCCCCCTTTCCCTCATAGGAGAAAAGCAGTGAAATACAGTTTTCTGGCAAAATCCTCAGTATGACTCTGAACAAAATATTTGCTTTTTTCTTTTTTCCTGTCCAGATTTTAGCAACGTGAGACCTCTCTGCTGTGAATGTCAGACATGGGTAGCTGAGTCATACTGAATAAAAGGGAAGTACAGTTGACCTGCCATTGTTAGAATGCCGTCGTCACAACTGGTTTTGTTACCCATAGGAGATCTTTTCTTTGCACTACTATTCCTGTCTAGGTCTGCCCACTTAATTGTGTTGAAAACTGGTCCCTTTCTGTAAACCATCTAAACATTCACAGTACAGAAAACTACAAGTAGACTAAAAGCTTAGATGCAGATCCTAAAAGGTGCTAAATGTCCAACTTCTACTTACATAAATTTCACTGGGAATCACTTGATCCTTACATTTAAAAAAATCACTAAATTTCACTAGAGCCCTACCGTGGACTGGAGTAGCAGCATCAGTGAATGCTGAATTGGCATGATCCTACACCTGAATAATCCTGAGAGGCTGAGGGCAGTGATAAGTGGGTTCTGCCTTTTTCCTGCCCCCTTGCACAGTCCCAGGTCTTGGGGACCCGTGACTGTCACAGTGGGATCCAAAGATGAAGGGAGTGGGCTTCAGAGGTAGATCCCTCCCTATGTTGCCCACATTTCCCACAAGTTCCACAGTGAGTTCCTCTTGTCATTAATTCTGGAGGGACATGTCCATGCTTATAGGTGTCTGTCCCTAAGAAATTATTGTTAATAGTAAAGAGCATCCATGGGGTGAACTATCCAGATATGCTGTATGTACAGCATTTGAAGAAACAAACTCTTGCTTTTTCGTGTAATGCTAGTAAGTGTTAATTTATGTACAGCTGGCTGGGAGGAGTTGAGGAAGACCACAGGTAGGCAATACAAACCCAAATGTTACTTTTCTTTGTGTGCAGTTCACCACGTAGCAGTGCCTGTGAAATATAAGGTAGACAGAAAAACTGCCCCCCTGAAAGAAACAAAGAGGATGATAGCGAAAGATGAGTCATGTTATTGCTAGACAATACTATTCAGTATGTATTTCCTCCCACGAACAAGTGGAGATTTGGTTCAAAATTCAAAAAGTGTTGTGAGAGATTAAGAGGAGATGTTATATAAGAAAAGAATTATTAGCATGATATTTTCAAGCTAGCAATCTTATCTTTTGGGGTGCAACATTGCAGGTGCTTTGCAACAAAAGGGTAATGAATAGAAACTGTTGACTCAATTTTTAGAACCCTTTTTTTTTGGTTCATGCTTTGTAAACCATTTAATTCCCTCCCTCCCACCTGCCTTTTCTAAAGACTTCATGGGTGCAATGGTGTAAAATTAGCTGCTGAATCTTTGGAAGGAAGCTCCAGGAAACTGATGATATGCTTTCAGGCTAGACTTTCAAAACACTTCCCCAGCAGATCAGGTTTATTCTGTATTGGATATTTAAAAGGGAAATAGTAAATTATGTTGCTGTGTCCCTTGGCTGAGGAACAAGCCAATTTAAATTGAATGCATTATGCTGGAGCAGGGAATGCAGTATTTCTCTGGGGTGGGCTGTGGCTGAAGTCTTTCACTTTGTCCTAGATTCTGGAGTGAGCCTCCAGAGAGATGATTGCATGTAGCTCTATAATGAATGACATTTGGAAGAAGCTCCTTCAGGAATGCTAAAAATATCTTGCTCTATTTAGCCTTTTTTCCTGTTCTAAACAGGTCAGATGGCTTGACAAGGAAGAATTTTGGCCGAAGAAAACCTGGGAGTGTGTATCCTTGCATCTGTATTAGGGATATAGGAAATTACTGCCAAGAAGAATTCCTAGACCTTCAGCTGTAATGGCATCTTCAGCTCTGTATTTACAGTAACCTTTGTTCTTTCCTCAAGTAGACATACTAAGGACAAGGTTTATCCCTGTCTCATGGTTTTCCATGCATTAGTAACATCCATACTCATTCGCAATGGATTTTCCTTCCATATAACATGACAGTGTGTGGATATACTGAATCATTGCATCCTTATCAGGAAGGGGTGGGGGTTCAAGGCGTGCTATTTCTGACCTTATGCCTCTCAACACAAATGGCTGCTGTAACTTCAGGTTCTGGTCAGATTTCAGAGATCATATGGGAAGAAAGTATTCCTCCTTTGAAAGAACAGCTGGTGTGTGAACACCAGCACACAGATCACTGTGGACCCTCTTAGTACCTGCACAAGAGGTCAGGCTTGTAAATGAACATTAAGTTCACTGGAAGGGACAGGTACAAGTGAGGGTATGCTGGCATAAGGGAGTGGGTAACTTGATTTGAAGTAAAAGTAACCAAAAGGATTATTTGAAAAAGTTGGAGGCCTCTACATCCATCCTCTCAGCGTGTGAACTTATTTCTACTCTCTAAGTTTGTTTGTTTTTTTTTTAATTAAAATCCTCAACTGTTTGACATTTACCATTTTTCTACGTGTGCTTTGACTTAGAAATATGCAAACCAGTTTTTCTTTGATAAGAACCCTCAAGACAATTTTTATGTGACTCAGTTTCTTGATTTTTATGCTGTGTCTGGAAGCAAATTCATAGGTTTTGAAGACAGAGAGGACTGCTGGGATCACCTGATCAGATCTCTTAAGTAGAGATTTCCTTTATTAAAAATAAAAAAAGGTTGCTTTGATTTGTTGAGTTTCGGTGAGTTGTTCAATCCATAGCATTTTAAGGTGGTTCTGATTGTTCATCTTTTAAGATTATAACCTTGCTAACAAATTTGTTTCAGGAGCAATAGGGTTAGGAGAGCCAGCATTTCCTATGGATATGTAACCTTTCAACATCTTTTGCTCTTCCCTCCTCCCTGGGTACTCCTAGATACCCCAACTGAGCAAGGGACTACTGTGCCATGCTAGTTCAGAAGGGTGTATATGTTGACTGCCCAGATGTCAAATGGACTTGCTGCTGATGGTTTCTGCCTGCTTTTCCTCAAGTGGAGAGCACTAAATGAAATCTCTTAGCCACAGTTTTTTTACAAAACTTGATCTTTGAGATTTCTATTCACCTTCTAAACTTGAAATTGCCCAGCCAATTCAAAGCTGATTGGAGAGGGGTACAGGCAGGAGGGGAGCAGCCAGATTGGTGATGGTCATGTCTAAGCCCCATTCCCTTCTATGTCTAACTGACACCTGGTAAAATTTTAAAAGCTGGAAGTATGAAAGATTTACTAGTTCTAATTATGGCTTTGAATTGAGCACACAGATTCAGATGTTCCCTAACTTTATATTTCATGGGAGATGTAAACTTTGCAGCTGGCTCCAGTTCATGGAGGATGTGAGCATGATTATCTTTGAGAAGTCTGAAGTTGGACTATGTACATTGGGCTCTCTCTAATCACATTGTCCACGTCTTTCTCTGCCAATACAGTATGATTTTCTCTCTGGGCTTTTTCATGGCAAATGGAGTATCCCATCTTCCAAATTTGTTTCCAAAAGCCAAATGTGTTGTATCATTTAATTTAGCAAATCTAACATAAATTGAGAATTCAGTACCACATGGTCATGGTAGACATAGAATTTCACAGGCATTAAGATGTTTTATGGCTCTTGGATTTGCTGAGAACCATAATCGTAAGAGGCACCAGGCATTAATGAGCATGGAAACTAAACTGCTGCTATGCTGCAGAAGGAGAAATTATTCCTCCAGGTCATGGGTGAAGTGATAAAGCAACAAACTGAAAAGAGTCAACAGCACACTGCCCACTGGCAATTACTTTTGGACTGTGGATATAATGATTTTCCATATGTTACTAAAAAGACCTTCTATCTTTATTATAGACAGAACCACCAATAATAATAAGAATTCATCCCATTATTGAAGGTAGAGTCTATTTGGCCAGTTATCAACATTCATTTAAATTCCTCTGCTGGAGATTTAAACTGGCAGAGGCAACTATTACCGACGTCATAACTGAGCTGCATTTCTGTTGTCCTAAGATGGCTAGCTAGTCTGTTGCACTGCATATGTACACGCTATTTTTACAGTACTGTCTATTGTTGCTAGTGTTGATGAACCAGAGCACTCCTGCCCAAAGGCAACAGGCTCTAGGAATGTAAACTATTTCATGAGTCTTTGCCTTTTTCACACGCAAAAATAAAAGTAATAATAGCCTTGGCTGGCTTATACAAGGAACCGTTAAAATAATCAAATAGAGAACATTGAACTCACATGTTGGAAGCCCAATTATGAATGGAAACTTGATTAAAAAATAGTTGCTGTCATGTCCAAAATAGCAGAAGGCAAATGAATGTTTCTGTCACTACTGTTAGATGCAACAGCATATTTAAAGATCTACCATTTAATCCAGTGACAGGGAGACAGCCACATTAACAAGAAACAAGTACTGTCATCCTCTTTCTGGCATTGACTTTAAATTCAATTGTGTGAGTTGTTCCGTGGCTTGAAAGGGAAAGTGCTTATGTTGAGTGTGTGTGAAGATGACATTCTGGATTGGGTCCTATGTACATGCAGGTAAGCCATGCTATTTGAGTAATAAGATATGTGGAAGGATGTATATGTTCTGAAGCATATATGGCAAACTTACTGATCTCACTTTGCAGAGATCCAACATACATTATCCTGAGGAGGACGAGTTTGTGTGTTGTGAGTTTTGGATTCTAACTTTCTTTTGACATCGAAGTAATATATGAAGCTGCTGTCTTGGTTTGAGATCAGATTCATGGGAATCACTATGACTGTAAACAGACTGACCTTTTTTGGATATAGGATCTAGCCATGTTGGTTGAAGACACTAACATCCCTAATGCTTCAGCATGGCCCACCAGTTTCAACCTGCAGTATGCATAGTTCTTCACTGGCCCATAAAAAGAAACTGTCTGAATTTGCTTGCAGCTGTGCTCTCATGAGTCTTAGGTCAGTAATTACCAGCATGCAGATGGTGATGAGTACCACAAGATGCTTCCATTTTTAGCTTGCCTGGCTCTTGACAAAATTAATACCCTTGTACAGCTTAAGCAACTCTGGATTTCTCTTTGAAATCTGTAACTCAGCTAGATCGCTAGAAATTCAGTCTCAGAAGTTTAGGTTTGACTTTCACATTGGTATTAAAACACTGGTGTAATTTAGGAAACTTTGTTTGCAGCAGCAACAGTAACCATAATGTTGTCTCTTCCCTGTGCTTGCACAGGCATCTGGGTGGTTTGGTTTTCAGATCCTCTTTGCCGCACATAAGTGTGATGCACACAGTTAGCACTAAGCAGTATGAAGGTGTGAATGAGTGGCCAAGAGCAGATATGGCTTAAGATGACTTGTGCAGTATTGTTGCTGAAAGTGTAACCACAAGCTCAAGTTCATGCTGCTTCTGGTAACAAGTCCAGTTTCAAAGGCTTTGTTTTCTCCTTGGGTGGTGGCTATGGGAGGGAAGGCTAGAAACAACAAAAAGGTATTATATAACTTAAAATGCTTTATACCTTGAATTTGCTAGAGTTATGACTCTGGTTTAATTGACACACTCATAAGGAAGTGAGGGAAACAGAACAAAGATGAGATTCTTCCAGACAGTGACAAACTAATTGGAAGGAGGAGGTTATCAACGATCCTTTGTCATAATAGCGTGCCATTGAGAGGGGCTCTGTGGAGGTCTCTCTGGAACTTGGTTTTGTTGCAAATTTACACAATCTGGATGATGCATTGTAGGTTTGTAGATAACACCCAAACTGAACCTGCTGAGGAATGACTAAAATTTGAAGAGAAATTGAAGAAACAATCTGAAGAAATGGGATGTAGTTCAGTAGGAGTAAGCGCAGAGGAGGGATGACTTGAACAGGCAGCAGTAGAGATGCAGAATAGAGAATAATGTAGGTAGCTGTTTAGTAGAAAAGAACCTGGTGCTGTTATGGCTAAGCAGCTGAACAGGAACCACCAGTGTCATGTGGTTGCAAGGAGGGAAAAAAGCAGGTGCTATAGAAGGGTGCAAAAAGACACAGCTTGGCAAGCTGCGTAAAATGAACCTTCTGATCTCACATTACCCTCCTGGGTTCCAGTTTTGGATGCAGGTAGAGATCAATTGGGGAGAAGAACTAAAACACAAGTTTAAGGGATTAAAAGAAGAGCTTCATGGAAAGACTGAAACCAGGCTTTCTTAACCTACATGAGAGAAGAATGAGAGAGGAAATCATAGTTTTGAAGTATGTACCAAGCAGCTGCAAAAAGGAAGGGATCAATCCGATAACCATGTCCCTGGTAGTTAGGAGAGGAAGTTAATGGGCATAAACCAGCACAAGAAAGTCTCAAGTTAGTTTTTCTACTGGTAAAGATAGACAGATGGTAAAACACTGGTAAAAATTGCCTGGGGAAGCTGTAAAGGACTTCCAGTGACAGAAATCCCAATGAGTTAGATAACCATCAGGCAGGAAAGACATAGGTAGAGTTCATCTTGCTTTGGGGCAGTGGAATAACCTGAATGACCTTTTGAAGACTTTTGCAGGCTAATTTTTCTATTATTCTCTAACGAGTTGCCTGTAGTTTTTGAGTAGTAGTGTTATTGCACAACCAAACTCCAGAAGAATTACTACTTCATGTGCATTTTGGTCCAGACATAAGCTACTACTTTACACAATTTACAGCTGATGCCCCCCATGTACGCTGACTCGCTGGCCATGTCCAGAAGCTGTGCCCATTGGCACCATGTTTTCAGTTGAGAAAATCAATGACATTACATACAGTGTTAATAGAATGCTTTCTTTCAAGAGCAAATGGATCAAAAATGAGTTTGTTACTTTTTAAATTGCTTATAAAAAAATGTCATTTAGGTTTAGGAGTTAAACTGGGAAAAATATCTGTATCCACAATACTTGTTTATTTTGTCATTCATGTGTTGCCACTTCTTTATAAAGTTAATAACATGTCCAACTAGCTGTAATCCTGTTTAAATTTGGTGTGAAGTGTGTTAAATAGACTGAGAATTGTCACAAATATTTGATTCTTGACCTGGTCCAAACAGATTTAATTTGAAGGACTGTCCGACCACTGTGCTTTCATTCTATATACATTACACCTTTGCTAAGCGCATATTTGTGGCAGCCATCTAGGACAACCTCTGTGTGGAGGCCTGATGCTGATCTACATAAAAATGGGATGCAATCTGACATGCGGTATTTATTATTGGACCTGGAGCTTAATTGATGCCAAGGCTGGTGTTCCCTGCAATATTGTTTCCAGAAAAATGTGGGGGGATGATGGAATGGTTAGACACAGAAGAAAACAGTGCATATGTGCTGGTCCTGTCTTAAAATGAAGAGACATAAAATATCAAGATGAAAAGCACTGGAGAATGCTATATGATGCATTCAAATGGACTCCAAGTAAAGCTTCTGAATCTCTTACAAACCAAGCCATGTTTCTTGAGCTTCTGCCATATTCCCCACATTTTCCATCTATGCAGAAAAAAGTTGCCTCGTTATAGTGCCTGCAGCAAATTTCTGTCACTTATTTCAGCAAAGCTTTGTATTCAGTATAAAGGTAGATTTGCCATATCAAATCATGAGTACGATTCCCTGTGATATTCCAACTCATGAAGGCATCAAGTGCTGGAAGGAAAAGGATTTGTACTGAAAGCTGGTGTTGGTGGTTGGCCTATGTGCTGTGAGAGGCAGTTTGCTGGAATACAGTTGCTTCTTCATGGACTCTCCCATATTGTTTTTAGGGACGCTAACCTCCTCATCTCTTGATTTCTTTTAAATGCCTGCAGATTTATAGGAGGAATGAAGCATATTTTACTCTCTTCAGATACACTGTGTCTTTTTTCACCTTCCTTACATCTGAGGTCCCTACATTTAGAGGAAAGACAAAACTCTATAGGGTGATAAGAGAATCGTTTGTACCTCACTATGTGTATTCTTAGCTTGCAAGCTGCATGTCACTGGATCCCCCTAGCCTTGTACTAGAAACCACACTGTCTTCTTTCAGAATACAGGCAGATTTGTGCAAACCCAGTGATCATTTATCTTGTGGCTGCCTAATAATTGTAGGGTTTTTTCTAAGGCAATGCCAACATTTAGCTAGTTTAATGGGTTTGGATGAGCAAACAAATCCATCTTTTAAACCTGGCAGAACAGGACTGCATAGGAAATTGTGCTGATGCTGTTGAAATAGCAAAGATGCCTGATGTGCCTGGTGCAAGAGTCCGAAAATGTTATATGAGAAAGCTGCTATCACTAGACCTCAAAAGAAAAAGATAGTTACCATGCTGACTTTACGAGGCGAGTCTATTCTTGCAACGACAGCTGCAGGAAACCATGGTGAGGCTTTCTCATCCCTTCAGATAGTCTCCTGACCCATGAGTTGGAGTCTGATTGCTACTGTCTGTTGTAAGTTGGGGAAAAGAAGTTTTTGTGGCAGGAAACTGTACGGTTTAGAGTGCACCGGTGGTGTAGGAAGTGCTACAAAACAGGCTGTGCACTCAATGCAGTCTGAAGCCATGTGCTGTCTCTTGCCTTGCACTGAGCAAAAGCACATGGTGTGTAATACTGGTGATGAGAAATGATACTTGCAAATAGTCACCAACTAGCGCTGCACCGTCCTCCTCACCAAAGCCATCAGAGCTGATGACTTTCCTCTAGAGGACAGTAATGGACAGACAAAAGCATTAAAGGACCCAACCCTTAGCCATCATAAGCAATTGTAAAGCCCTAAGCAGCAGAAGAATCAGGCCTTGCAATAAGGCACCTTTTTCTGGAGTAGATATCATAAGATTTGCTACTGAACAAAATTCCCGTGGAGAACAGTAAGAGGCTTTGCCTCAGGGGTGACCCATCTGCCTGACCCTGTCAGTAACATATTTCCTATATGATGAAAGGCACAACACACATACCATCATTAGGGAACCAGGAGCATTTGAAAAGTGGGAGACAACAGAGCCCAAAGCTTCTGCAGAGCGCGCCCAGGTGTACTGGAGTCTAAGCATGGCTGGAGGAGTGGTAGCTCTGGGTCTCCTAAAGCTGGGGATTGGGGTTGTACCGCAGCTTCTGCATCATGAAGGTGTTGCCCCTACACAGAGCTCCTGCTTGAACTGCTTGGAAACCACAGGCTGTGGCTGCCTCTGTCATGATTTGCTGAAGCCTTAGTGAGCAGCCTTTTCCACTGACCTCAGATCCATAGATGTCTCCACCCTTTCTGTTCTTTCTCTGCTTATTGCCTTCATCATGTAAGAAATCTTTTTTTTTTTTTTTTTCTCTCAAGCATGTGGGTGAAATCTCTGTGGATGAGACTTGGATACCTCTCTTCAAACAGAGCAGTGTTTTTTGATGGGGTTTTTTAGATACTCCTGAAATGAGTGGAAGAGGTTATGGCTGTTAAGCCTGAGTAAGGGTTTAAAAGTCTGCTCTTCAAAGGTTTGTGATCCAATTTATTTTCATCTTCAGTCCTAGCACAGTTGCCAAGAGGGTTTGAAATTCGGGGGGAAGTTCCCTGTGGTTCTTATGCTATTGTCATTCTCTAATATCAGTCTTTATTGCCTTCCTCTGAATTTTGCTTACCTGATGGACTGCGTGATTAGACCTACGTGGGCATCTTATATTTCATAATGAAACATGCCAAGGGGGTGGAATCTAGCAATAATAAATACAGCTGAGCAAGATTTTGAATGCACAGCACACGTTTTCTGCTTTAGAGATTTGTGTCATTCTGAGCCTTCGGCAGATGCACCATAACCTATTGCAAGTTTGTGTGTCCTGCTGTGATATGGGGAAATAAACTGAGAACATATTTCTAATGATACCAGTGCAGTAGTAAATAGCTGATATGTACATCTAATGTTGAACTGGAAAAGAGAAAAACAGTTTTGTAACTTGTTCAGTAGGTACTTGATGCAAAGCACTCTTAAAATCTGCTGATCTCCATTTAGATTTTGAGATGTACCTGACCATATTGCAAATAGCTTACGCAAAATGTGGTTTTTAAAAGCTGTTACCAAGCTGCAGATTAGAGTTGGTGAGTCTTGTTTATTCTGTATGTGGCTTTTCTGGCAAAGTGAGAAATTGGACTTGTATCTAAAGCCTCATTAATAAAGCATGGTTATATTATTATTTTATGATTTTGTATTATTTAATTCTCTGTAGATGCCAATAGTCGGGAACAACTAATAACTATTTGGAAAAAACAAGTCCAAGTTATGGATACATTTTAAGCTTCCACTGAGGGTCCTGGATATTCAGTGGAACAAAACAAAAAGCATCTCCTCACATACACGCTATCCCTCCTCCCTTTGTCCTCCTCCCACATCTCCTTTCCCCCCAGAAAAGGAAAGAATTAGGGATATTTTCTGTGAAAATGAAACATTTCCTTCAAGACCTTGTGAGACTTCTAGTTGATCAACGTGAAGAGAGATGAACATTCATATGGCACTGTTCCTGCTAAACTTAATGCATTCGAGTAGTTCCATCGATCTCTGTGGGACTATTCCTGTGCTGTATTTTTGGTCCAGTACTTACCAGTTTGTTCACTTGTAGTTTGGAAGGCTATTATAATTGCTACAGGAAAATTAGAAGGCCAGAGGCAGTATCTGGAGCTAAGAAATAGGCCAACATAAATTCTTAAAAAGTCTCTTCAGAATAAATGTAGAAGGCTGGAGCACCTATGACTCTGCATCTGCAGCGGTGAGGGATTTAACTGGTGCTTTTCAAGCTTTTTACATTTCAATAATAGTAATGGTCATGAGTGGATGTTGCTGTGGTGTGACGCAGGACATGGCCAGTACTAAAGCTATCCCAGCTGTCACTGTAGTGTAGGGTAGCACAGGTTCAGTGCACCTGTGTTACAACTTGCACCCCGGAATTCGGCAAGCTGGAACAGTTCTGGGGCTGCACAGTTCACAGACTAGGTTCAGAGCATGGAAAAAGATGTTTCGGTATATATAAAGGTAATTCAATGCAATTTGTCATCTAGGCTTTTCTGTTTATTAAAGGGAGAGTGCAAAAAATAAATCCTTCTCTTGCTGGAAATAATTATCTCCAAATTTGGAGAAGCATAATGAAAAGTCTGAGCAAGATCTTCACTTTATTTAAACTTAAGTTTACTTTTCTCTGCACTGCTGGTGGTTTATCTAAAATGCTTCACCATTCACTGGATTCTTGTGGCTCAGAATGAAGTTGATAAACTTGTAGATTACTGATTTTTATATCTATAATGATGTATGCACATGCACATAAACATATACAGAAACTGTTGAGACAAGTTTTATGCAGCCAGTTCTGCAAATAATCTGCATGGAGATTTCATTTCTCACTTTGCCATAGTTACCAGACTAGTCTGTCAGATTTGTCAGGTTTCTGTTTACTGATGAACGCTTTGTTGTGACATCCAGATTTATAGTTCTGATCCTTTCCTTTTCAAATGTTGTCCACAGCCAAACTAAAGACTAAGAAACTACACAGCTGGTTATATTCAAATGTTTTGCTGGAGTGGAAAGCCTACCTTTCCTACCCTGTCTTAGAAAGATCCTCAAGTGTCATAATGATGGCACTCAGCCACTTTCATGTTGCAAAAGGTATGCCATGCCATCGTGTATGTTGCTAACATTACAGTATTAAAACCATTTTGGTAAATCTCTGCCTCTTCTGTAATTACTTCTCTGTGAAGGTGTGGATTTAGTGGATTTCTGTCAGCTTCTTGTGTTACAGCTGGAGGTGGTGGTGTGTGCCTCTGCCATGTGGTGTGATTGCAGCTACCCAGCTGCTCCAGTCAAACATGGACTGCATTTGCTCTTACATAATATAAAATACAGTAATGTTGGTTTTGTGCATCTCTCTTGAATCTCAGCTCTTCAACAGTAATTGAAAACAAGTCCTGCATCTGATTTCCTCTTCCCCAATACGTGTACACTGAGAGTGTGGTGGAAAGTCAGGAGCAGCAGAGCCTTTGGGATAGCGAGGGCAGAGCTATGGATATTGGAGACCAAAAGAAAGGGAGCTTGGGGATAAATTTCCCCTCTGTGCCTCTGGCAAACATGAAAAATGTTGCACTCTTGCAGAAACATGGTTTGCTCTTTACCCATAACCTGTGGGTTATACATGTGAAAACACTATGTGGAATATTTCTAAATTGCATACGCTTAGGAAAGCTGCAAAAGATCAAGGTAGTAAAGATGCTTGTGTGGAACTTGTTTATTTGAACCTGCTATCATCAAGATGCCTACAGGACTCCGTTAATGACAGGTGGCTGAATGACCCTGACTTCTGTGGATACCAAGGACTCAGCCCAGTCTTGGCGCTTTCTGTGGGGAATCTTGACAATAGGAATTACAGCTGGAACAGGTTATGAGGCTTTCTATAATACAGGCCCTTGTCCTGTTAGGGCGGCATGGGGAAGACTTGCTCTGGTAAGACCCTTCTTGTACTTTTCCTTCAATTCAGTTCTTGAATGTGAGGTCACAGTCTGTCCCTCTGCATTTTACTCATGGACGTAATCAATGCAATACTGAAAATTTTTGTTTCAATGGAGTTGCCTGTGTGATTCTTTACAAGATCGGGGCTCCAAAGTTTTGGTTGCCCATTCTCCAAGAATGGATTTTTTGTTTCAAAGGAAGATAAATGATTAGAGCCGCAGATGCAGTCCTGAATGATGCTGGAGAGATGTTTACAACAAAAAAGATTTGCAGGATCAAAACAACAAAAAGCTAAATTTAAATCTGCATTACTTTATTCAAATGGGTTTTGAAACATTTACCAGCAGCTTTGAAATGTTGCCAGCAGGCTGTTCAAAATAATAACAGACAACGATTTCTCACTTAGAGTTCATACAAATAATAACAAAAAGAAGCCCCTCAACTTTCCAGCATTTCTTTTTTTCCTTCTTGGCAGCAGCAAACGTACTATCTGTTTTCTCACCAATAACTGCATTTCCCCTGCTTTATTCAATGCGCTGTTTCTCATTAATGATCTCTTGCTGGCTGCAGTCTTCTATTTTGAGAAAACAAAGAGCCTGGAAGATAACTGTTTTATTAAATGTATGTAAAATTGTGGTAGGTCAGCTCTGTGGTACACCACCCTTGACAGTCTCTCTTGACACTTCCTTCTGTGTTAAAAATAGAATTACTTGGTATTGTGGTAAGGAAGGAGTGAGAGAGCGAAGACAGGACCTTTTATGAGGTGAAGTCAGGGACATGCCTGCTCAACGTGGCAGAAGAGAGATGCTGATTCTAGATGCTTTGTGTTATGGGAATGGTGTTCAAGGCTCTGAGGTGGCTTAGCTATGGCACACAGGCATCTTGGAGCCATTTCCAAAGTANTACCTGTTTGCTGCCAGAAGAGTTGTGTAGATCTTGGCTGATGGCCTATAGCTCTCAGAGAGACATATTATGAAGATCACACCAAGTGCATAGTTTAAGCTTGCATATTCAACTATTTTTTGACGTGTCATACATCCTGTACTTCTGGAGTCTGTCAACTGAAATTACAAGAGCGCAAAATGGCCCTCTGTGTTTTGTTTCTTATGATCATTTACGTACATAAAACATATGTGATTCTGGTTGGCCAACAGTGCTTGTGATTTACTTATTCCCTACAAAGAAGAGGGAAAAATGACGGCCAGGGTCCCTCAGGAAGACTTGACTAAAGCCTTTTGAAATGTCTGCTCAGTGGGGGCTGGAGTCTGGGTTTATTGAGTGAATCCTGAATCTCCAGGATTTGCTGATTGAACTAGTTCATTAAAATTTGGATGCACTCTCTGTGTCAGGGTTTTGGCTCCCTTTGGACATTTTACATTTGTCTCTATCTTCTGACTCTTGAACAGTCTGCTCAGCCCGTCTGTTCTTGAACTTGCCTTGAGAAACTCTAAGTGGCATTGCCAAGTGTCCATCATCTCAAGGAAGAGTCATTTATTGTTGATTGCCTCTATGACATGCCGTGAATGTAGAAAAAGAAAATTGAGCAGGGGTTTTGAGATGCTTAGAAGTTTAAGGAAACACTCTGCAGATTTATTGAAACAGTTTAGAAAAACAGCGGCTGCTGACAGTGCCCCTTTGCTTGATACCACAATTGACAAAATTCACATGCCTTTAATTCAGGGTGTGATCTAAATGGGATTACAGTAGGTCGCTCTGAGACTTTGTTTAATTTCAGAACTGGGATAGCTGTTCTATGGGTATTAACAACGTCCCAGTCAGTTCAGATGGTATCCGTGAGGCTCACCTAACATCCTGCACAGAATAAAGAAGAGAGAGGAATTAGAGCAGTTCCTCATACAGGGAAAGAAAGTTATCCACTAGGTGCCAAGAGACGAGCCGTTCAGAGCACATCTACCAGCTGTTGTTGGGGTGATACAATAAAGAAGTGAATCAGGACAGGCAGTGACCCTGACTTGGGTTTTAAATGGAATTTAGGTGTCATTTAAAGTTGCAAGGCCCAAGTGACTTCAGGGTCTGTCTGGTTTTGGAGCTGATTTATACTCCTGAGTGCAAAGCACATGTCTACACCATGCAAAAGGCGGTGGCGAAAAGATGCCTGAGTTAGCAGACATGGTGCTGGAAATGGAAAATATGTAGCTGGATTAGGGTGGTGCTATAACAGATCACGCAGGACCTGCTAAATCGCTGTACGGATGCAGTTATGCTGGTTCTTGGGTGTAACTCTCTGTGTCTCTGTGGAGCTGGGCTGCGTGGATCTCCCAGCTTGAGCTGGTGCTACCTCAGACATTTTGAGCTGTAACATGGCTATAGCTCTGGTTTTCCAAAATGTTTCTGAAAAATAATATTCCTGTTTCTATGTGGTTTAGACCTTGTAATACCATCAGAAGCAACTCTTATGTATTTTAAAATCTGGGCCAACTGATCTTTCCGTTTGGGGAACTCAAGCTTTTAACATGTTTTTAATTTGGGGACCAAAATGAGTCAGAAAATATTTCTTAACTGTGTAATTTGCTAAATAGTCCTTGTCGCTGGGATTTTCTAATGTTGTTCCCTTTTGAATGTAATCTTGCTGGCAGAGGCTATTCTATTCCAGGAATAAATTACTTTCAAAGGATGGTGACTGTTAATGTTTCCACCGTTACCTTTATATGGTGGAGGATAGAAGCTATGTTTTCACCATAAAATGGGGAATTTATTTTTGGGTTTTTTTCTCACATAAGAATATTGATCTTGAGATAACTAGCCCACTGTAAAACCAAAGCAAAACAGAAAATCACTCCTTTCCCTCTGCCAAAAAAAAAAAATCCCCTTCTGTTCTTCCTCTCCTCCCCAGTAGTGTGATGACAGTTTATACGTCTGACTATAATAATGCCTACTGAGATAAAAATAAGCTATGCTTCTTCTCTGTTACTTATCTCAATGTAAAATCCTATTTTGACATAACAAAATATATATTTTACTGTTATTATTCTCTTCACTTAAGGGAGAGCCTCTGGTCATGTGGGAGGGCATTTTAGTGACTCTATATAAAGGGACATACTCAATACAGCAACATACAATTTTTGGGCAGCTATGGTATTGCCAACTGTTTTGTAGGCCAGTCTGATTGTCCATTAGTGTTTCCATCACTGAAGATCCCTGGCAGGCTATTTCAACTGCAGCGCAGTGAAAGCCCAAAATGACTCAGTATGGCAGAAGCAGAACATAGATGCAAACTGCTGTAGAAAGTACTGCATGAAAATAGATGGCACCAGGTGCTGATAGGAAGACGTAAGGAAATCGAAATGGGTTGCTGCATGTGGAGCCTACCTGAATGATATGCTCAGAGTATGTGCAAAGTGAGACTGGTAGGACTCCGGCTTTGGAGTTAATGCACCGCTTGAAGCAGGCATGTGTGTGCGATTGGCTTTGCATGCAGAAGTTAATCTGAGTGAGAGAAAAGATGTTTAGATGGGAAATTGAGTTCACAGTCAAGCTTTATTGCTCGCATGTAACCACTCTGCCTCAATTTCCCACCTACAACTTGGAACTAAGAGTGCTCACATCCCTCAGGTGTGTTGTGAGGTTGAGAACAGATTTTACTCTGACAGGGCTTGATAGAACAAGATTAAACCTTTTTTTTAAATTATTATTATTATTTTACACAGCACGTTGTCCTCAGCCTTCACTTGTGCTTGTGCAATCTGTGTTGTTATTGCGTTTGCCTCTGAAGTTTCATTCAAATTGTCTTCGCAATTCAAAATCAAGCTGTCAAATTTTTCCCCGTTTCACCTAGTTTTGATGTGAAACTGCACATTTCTCATGGCTTTTTAGATCACAAAGCTCTGCTTGAGGCTGGGCCCCAGTTGACTGAATAGTTATGCAAACATTAGCAAATTTTCCCTTGAGCTAAGTTTCATGTTTGCAATGAAACCTGAACTCAGGCAAATTTTGTGTGGTTTTCATTGCAAACGTGTAGGCAATGCAAGAAAGCTGTGCATTTTCCTGTCTGCCCTCTGGAATGATCTAATTTCTCATTTTTTTCTCAGGTCTCCTATGTTAATGCGATAGCAGAGTCATTGTTAATTTGCAGTTTAATATCTCTATGTTAGCCATCAGGTAGAGTGTTTGCTGTAATTTTGCAAGGCATTTTTAGTAATTTGGGCAATTAGAGTTTGACTGATGTTTTGCTTATTAAGATTTTAGGCAACGCATGAAAAAGTCTCCTTTTTCTTCTTGGCATAGTCTGAAAACCCAAAGGTACTTTTGTTTGTTTGTTTGTTTACAAGCATGTGTCATTTGAAACAGAAGGCCAGCCGATTAGTGTGAATGTCTAGTCCCCTTCTGCCAGATTTTATATTTGGGCTGGAGCGGCGGATGGCTGTTGTTTTTGTAGATTGGCAAGAAGTGTAATCACACAGAGCCCTTCCACCCCCTTACGGCACACTTGGAGTGTTTAGTGCCATGCTTTTCAGCCCACGGAAATCTGCCCTTGGTGCAGGAACCTTGCCAGCTCTGAACCGTGCTAATCGAACTTCTGCCCCCAGCAATAACTCTCAAGAGTTCTACCTAAAATTCCCCAGTTGTACAATGTCCGTAATATGCAAGGTCTAGGTTGCTCTTCACACTTTTTGGTTTTTTTATAAGAAAATGATTTTTGTTTTCCACTCCATTTCCGTTCCTTTTTCAGCCAGTTGAGAAAAATTAACTGCTTATGCATATTAACAGGCTACGGGAAAAATCGCGCTTTCCCCCCGCCTTCCCTCCCTCCATGAGCACAAAAAGGAGTACTTGTAAGATAGTGCATGAGTCGGTAATCTTGATTTATTGAGCTGAGATACCTTTGCCTGTTTGTGATTAGAGGCAAATTAGGAATTCTTACTGGTGCTAGTTTGCAACCCCAGATGACATAGCTCTGAACAGAAAACAGAGCAGAAAAGTTTGCAGCAGTCCTGAAGCTGCAGAAGCTTCGGCTGTTCTTCCCCCATGCTCTGTCAAAGGCTCTCCCCCTTCAACAGGGTTTGAAGAAAGCAGTGTGCACCCTTAGTGACTTCCAGGCATCGTCTGATCTGTTAAGTGTAAATTTCCAGTGGAAGTGGTGCATTCACACTGAAACACAGGAGTTTGCAATGAAGTGGGTGAGGTGCAGACGGTTTTCTCTTACAGGTCTTGCTGCAGTAAGGGAGCAACCTCGTGCAGAGGGATATCCTGGGAGGCTGAGGTTTCTGTCTGGCCCTTGTAAAATACTTAACTGAAATTACTGGTGAAGTACTAGTTATCTAGCAGGACAATTAATCGTGCATTAACCTCTGAATTATTTTATCCCTTGCTAGCTAAGGATATATTGTAGAAACACAGGAGCTGTGATTCTCCAAATCTGGCTGTTTGCATCCTAGTACCCAGGGGGCAATGAATATCCAGGGCTTTCCAGCAAGAAAAACTCTTTATGAGCAACTGTTCTTTGCACAGTGCAGTATAGAGGGTATAAATTAGACTTTGACTGTTGAAGGGAATCACTTTGTGTCCTGAAGCATAGTATTTAGAGACATATTTAGATACAGAATTGTCCTGTTCTCTTTATTTATAACATACATGATGTTACTAATGCTTAAATGCATTAAAGAGTTCTCACCCATTCAACACATACACAGTAGCCTTCAGTGGGGATTTTGTTGGTTATCGCTGTGCTCCCAGAGGCAGAAACGAGGCCGTTTGGACTGGGAGCAAAACGAAGCTCACAGAAGGAGGTCCTTTACAAACTTATGGACATTATTCTTGTTTTCCAATGCATAACAACCAAATACTGTTGTTTTGCTAGTATTATTTTGTTACCTCATCCCTCTTCCTCCATTGTCCTCACAGCTAAATGACCTTTCTCTGTCCGTAGTTTTTCATGTGAATACGGTTAGTCTTTGAGATGAATGTCCATCTGATGAAAGCAAAACAGAAGGCATCACAGTGATGAAGCTCCAGGTTTAAAGTTACTTTTCAGCACGCAACGAATACATAAAAGCATACAAATACATACATTTATGCTTGTTACAGCTTGATATGGATACATGATTTTGTACACTAGCTTCTGCCCAAACGTTTTACGCTGTACACTGGTTCATCAAACAGCAACAGCCCCCTCTACCTCCCCCCTCCCATACGTTTATGCAAGTGTTTAGGTGAATTAAGTTCCATGCAATGTTAAGATAAGGGGTAGATGTAAGAAAATTCTGTAGAACATTAATGGAAAATCTTGTTCATTGGTAGTCATGGAGAAAAGCACTGCAGGCAACAGTGTGCTAGCTAAATACATGTAGAGTCTGTACGTACTTGGGCTGTAGCTGTTTAATGAGAACCTGTTTATGCCTTTTTATCTGTCTGCCCGCCAGCTTGGCCACGCAGGCATGGGAGGAACTGTAACATGCAGTGGATGTCACTGCAAGCACATTGTCTCTTAAACTTTCCTTCAAGTATACAGCCTTATTCTCTTGGAAAGGCTGCAGATAGCGACAGCTAGTAGTGTTGGGAAAACAAGGCTCTGGGATTTTTCAGCTTTGCTTGGTCTGTTTGCTATTCAGCTAATATCGGCATCTTTTTGCATGGTTGTTCTTTCTTTGGTTTGTTTTTTTTAGCAGGTCTTCACCCCTTTCCCTGTCTTTTTCTCAGAACTCTGAACCCTGTTCCTGCTGCCTCACCTCTAAAACTCACACTAAATCGCCATTTTCATTGCAATGGAAAAACTACAATGGACACACGAGTCTGTATGATTGGTGTACCACACCTGGATTGTTTGCATACTGTGGCAGTGTTCACTACTCTGCAACAGAGAAAGAAGCAGCCTTCTATTGCTGTCACTTTACTTGTGTTTTCATGAAGAAGCTAGAGATCTAATAGCATGAGATAAAGTTCCTCTTTTAGGGTACATAATGCTTTCCTGCTTTTATTCATAGTAGCTTTGCAATTTGCTGTGAGTTCTTAAGAAGACTTGTAATTTTGAAATTTTTATGTAGTCCTACACTTGTGTACACAGACTTGAGCTGAAGTTCGTATACCTCCACTGAATGACACAAGCTGCAGACAATTGCTATCTGCAATTTTTCTCCTGTAGGTTCTTTCTCTAGCTGCTCAGATACCAGGGGATCTTCAGCTCTGAATAATTTGTTAATGTTTAATGGAGTTCAAAGATCTCTGGTGCAAAGATGTTTGTTTGCAGTGTACAGTTTTGTTTCTGTTCGAATTACAGATGAAAGATGTTCTAACACTTGCAGGATATTTAATGTTTCAGATTAGCATTACTAGCTCAGCTTACTTTGGGCTCATCAGATCACTTGCTTTCTATGAATTTCTTTTCCTGCCTCCCTACACCCACCCGTTGGTTCCTATTTTTTTTTTATCTAACTATTTTTTTCTTTTCATCTACATACGTTTTCGCTATTTCTTTGCTGCTTAAATCAGAATTTCCCCTGATTTAACATAGTAAACAAAACCAAGGACAACATGGAAAACATCTGAAAAGATTAATGCCAGCTGCAAACATGTCAGCAGTGCAGTTTATATTTAGAGGGGAAGCGTGCTGGAGAGGAGGTGAAGAGTTCAGAGTGGGATTCAACCTGAGTGCTTGGATCTGAGTGAGGAAGGACTGACTGCTGCTAAGATTGACCTGGCCTTCCCAGCTCATGTACATGGTGCTGCTTGCAGTCTATTAACAGGGCTTTTCCCTCTGCAGCCTTAGAAAAGCTGTTTGGAAAGAGGAAGATGCACCTACACCCATCCTTTTGCTAAGAAGCCACAAGTTCAGACAAAAGGAGCTTTCGATGCTCTCTATTCTTGCAAGTTATCCGGCATAAACCTGACTCTTAATTCTGTATCCTACTCAGTGGACCACAAGTCTCCGTACTTACCGTGAGTTTTACTGTCTTGATACTTACATGTCCCCTTTTAATGTGTGTTGATCACTTACCCCCAAATTCATGGCTTTATTCCTACAGTTCTCTTGTCATGGAGGGAACTATTTATGGATCCCCGTGTTACAGATGAGACATTGACGCTGACAGAGTGATCACAAAACAAAATTCTGGCAGAGCAAGAACGGAGCAAGCCTCTGTTGAGTTTTGATAGAAACATAGCTGAAATTTTACCCTTTAATAGGTTTTGAACCTGACTATCATATCAGTAGGCTTTGTTGCAATATTTCCTCTACTTCTTGATGATCATTTCAGGAGAAAAAAAAAATCCAAGGCTTTTATCAAACGTTACACTACATCTGCTTCTTGCACAATAAGTACAAAAAGAAAGTTTTTTAAACACTATTTAAATGCACACAGTCAAGCATTTATTAAAAGGTCTTTATTTCATATCTTTTTAAAATAAGAAATGTAGTGAGATGTGTTGGTGAGGGAATGTTCTTTCCTCAGTGTTGTTTGCGCTAATATTTTGTTGAAAGGGAAGATTAGAGGTTCCAGTTAGTGTAAAACTGAAAACCCCGAAATAATACTTTTGTAATATTATGATTCAGAAAGATAAGAAAATCATAGCTGCCTGTCTGTTAGCATTGCAGCTAGTCTAGCATCTGGAAACTGGAAAAGATAAGCCATTACCTCAAATGATGCCATTTATTAGCTGAAGGAAGTGAAAACTTTCAAAAAATGACCTGGAAGCAGTATTACTAAGCATTTTTAAATTATTATTTTAATTTTGCACTTTGGGAGACTGGGATGAGCAGGTCTTATGCCTTAATATATGAGGAAAATAGCTGTCTTAATCCCATCAGTATGGTTTAATGGCAAAAGACTTTATAACCACAGCAATATCTATTGCCTCTTAAATAAGACTTTAAAAATTTCTGAAAAGGTTTAATCTGAGTAGTAGCGTATATATTGCTGTCAGCCAGAAGAGAAGAAATAGCCCTTCCTGAAGTTTCCTAGCATTCCCTCTCCGCATCCCCTGCGCTGCACTGTATGAAGGCATCCTGCAGTGAAGGGGTTAAGAATGCACAAGGGTGAGTCTTGTAGCTGAATTTATCTTGGTAACCCAAGATCTTCATGAATGTGGAACACTGTTACTACCGCAGCTATTCTTGTATTGGCTTCCCCACCAAGTCCTGACATGCTTTCGTCCATGCATGCTTCTTGAGTTTCACTCCAGGGGGAAGTTTGGGGGAGATCTGGTGACAAACAGGCCTCAATCCCTTGCATGCTTACTGAATCAAGTTGTTTATATTTTCCACACATCCTGCTTTTGTTATGCTGCGACTTTTACTTCCTTATACTTTACTATACTCTTGTGTACTAATTAAGATTGCAAATTATTTAAGAGTTTCCATTAGAAAGCAGAAAACAAGTGTGAGCCTTGGAATTTTTTTGTGTGTTTATAGTTTAGCATTTAAACAAACAGGTAGACAAAGGAAAACTGTTGCTCATGCTCACAAGAGTGCAGTGGATTGACACATTTAGATGTGGACTCCTTGCAGATGGCAAATATAGAGCTGCCTTATAATAGGATCATGATTGAAGGCTGAGATTTTTCCCTGGATTTGGCAGTTCCTGGCTGTCCTGGTGATCTTCCAAGGGACAATCAATGCTTCTATGAAGACAGCAATTTCTGATCTTTATCATGTGAAAAAAATATTAATTTCTTCTATTTACTGTGGATACTGGCTCATACCAAAACCTGACTTGGAAGAAACTTAAATTGCATTTCTGCAAACTATCTCCCTATCTTGTCCATTTTCCTGCTAAAATCTTCCTATACATTGGGCTACATCCTAGATCCAGATATATCCACGAATACAGTGTTAAACTTCTGTATCCAGCCAATCTGGCATGGGATATAGCTCTGCCTTCTCATCGTGCTAGGAGATACATGTTTTAATATCACTCTTAGAGTGAATATTATATATGGGAATGTTGCATCGCATTTGCTTACCAGAGTATTTTATTCAAACACAATTCAGCTAATGTCTAGAAGCACAGTGTTTGAGGCAAGTGAAGTACATTGCATATACTCAGGCTGTTTTTCAGCTCTTTACTTCTCCCAAGCCCTGAAGTTCAGGAAGCAGCCAAACTGGAACAATATTGGAACAGTAAGATGAAAGATTGGGTTTATAGATTGAGCTGATACTTATCATTTGTGGGACTGGGATTGTAACAGTGCTGTTGCTACTCTGATATTTGAAGCAGAATTTTGATAAATCATTTGAAATCTCCTCTTGTAAGGGAAATTTAAGCTAGACTTTAATTAGATGAAACTCCTTTTATCCAGAGTAAGAACATTCCCAGAATGAGATGCTGTATTTTCTCTTAAGTCTCAGAGATTTATTAGCTTCAGTAAAGGGCTTGTACAGAGTGATAATTGGTGTCCATCTTATCTGTGCAAACCACCACATGTGTATCTGTAGACATGAATAAATACTTAGGAGAAACATTTTTGTTTATGCTTAAATAAAGAACTTGTAGCTTAATTATCTTTTAATTTAACTAGAGGACTTTGAATTGATCTGAAGGAGATATGAGTGTCAATATTTTCAAACTAAACTTTAATACGTAAAAAGAAGTGCTGAAGTTGAGAGATGTTGAATATTTTGAAAATGGATAATGGAAGTTTTCTATCTCTGGAAAAGCAAACAATAAGCTTAGAAGTCTAACTCTAGGCTCCCAATTTTGAAAATAATGGTAGATACTTCTTCATCTCTAAAATTGGTTATCTATTCAGAAGGAAAGTTTTGAACTTGCATATGCTCTCATTCTGAGAAGTGCTTTGAGATCAGTGGGTATGAAGTGCTGGAGAGCTGTAGCATAGAATTGTTCCAAATGAGCAGAATGTTTTTTTGAGCAAGAGACAATATTTTTAACCTGCTCTGTCAAAGCTGGAATGATGTTTGTTCAACTGCTAACATGATTGTGGTGAAAGATACAAATAACATAAAAAGAAAAAGCAAGTGCCTTGACGAGCTTGGTAGTAAATACATCCAACAATGTTACTATTATGAGGAGACTTCCTTTTTTGGGAAAAAAAATTTCTACTCAGCACAACATCAGCAGAAGTTCCTTTCCTTCCCAATTCTGTGCAAGAAGAAACTTTACAGTTTACAAGGCTGTGGTCTTTTCAGTAACCTGATACAAGCAATGCTGACTACATGCCTTGCCCAACAGTATGTGGTCAAGTGTGTATTAATAAAGAAGAAAACTCTTAGTGGTTTGGCCCAAATTCTTTTGGCTCTATAGGCACTCCTGTGCTCCATGTGGGAACGGGAATTGAAATACTCTGAAATCCTACTACAGCTGAGTGCAGTTTTAGGCTACTACAAAAGGGGTGAGAAAGGAAGCTCTCACTCTGCAGACAAACATCTCTGCTGATTTCTCAGCAACTTGATGTTGCTTGAGATCTCCTATCAATAATAGTGTCCTTCTCAGGGTAAAATTTGGCAGATTGGTTTGAAAAAAGTCCAGCAAAAAAGGAGTTGGGGAATGCCTAAACTCCAGTGCATTTCTCAAGGGCAATCTGGGAGAGAGCCATTGATTTCCCTCTTCTGTGTCTCTAAGTTTCTCCCACCTGAGAGCTTTTTGGTGGGGTGTTGCTGGGATGAATCTCACCTCTGATTTGACCACTTGCTCAGCTGCGATGGGTTGCTGAGGTGCCACGTTCATGGATGATAATATGGGTCTCAATGGTATACGTGCCAACTGATAATATCAACAAGAGTGAAAATTACATAAAAATGATTCTACCTTCTGTGCCCTAGGAGCAAAAGACTACAGTAAAGAATGTCACACCTGAGGTTTGTTCCTTTCCTTATAATTTAAAAATGAAGTATAATGAAGGCAAGATTCCTTATTCATTATGATCCTAGTGGTTAATGAATGGAAATGAAAGCTCCTCAGAGGACCTTTAGCTTTTTATCTTTGCTGAATCTGTTAGTCACGGAGGTCATAAGAAGGGGTTGCTCACACTTCAGTGTCCCCGTTTGTGTAGATGGGCTTAACTCATGCTAAGATGGCAGTCTGAGTGCAAAATTGTGGTGAGCTTGGGTGGAGTTATTGAAAGATGTGCCCACCAAGGGGCACCTCTGAGGGGCTGGGCTCACCTCAGTGAGCAGGCGTGGGGGTTTCAGTGCCTCATCCCCTTTGAAATGAAAATGCTTTCAACAGTCCTGCTCTGTGGCCTGATTTTCGCAGGTTGCAGACACCTGACAGCTGCTGTTGTGGAGTTGTAAAAGTTTGCTTTAAATTTGAGTCTTCACCGCTCTGGAACAGCACTTTCCTGCCCTACCCAGAAAAGGATGGTATCTTTAAGTACTGGAACGAATGTGAAACACAGGCTGTTAGGAACAGGAAATCAAAGGACAGACTGAAGTGCTGAATGGGAGAGAAGCATGGGGACAGAAAGCTGCACTGGAAGGATGGTACACGGGCTGTTAAAGTCACTGTTGTGAACTTAGGTAGGGCTAAAGCTTATTTGTGTATAAGTCACTGGGACAACTAGCATGCATTTAGTACATTGAGTTGGGTTAAGTCAGTTGTTGAATCCTAGTTGCTGCATGGTATTTTCAAAGCCCTTTGTAAAGTAAAAGGAGAAAAACGAACCTGTGTATTAAGTAAATTTGAGAATTATGCTATGGTACCTGCTACTTTCTTCACACTCTGCATCTACAGGGAGTGCTTTTCAGTACGCTTACGCCACCCACCCTCCAAGTGCCAACTCCCTTAGAAAATTCACTGTATTAAAAAAAGAAAACCAAAAAACAACAGCCTCCCCCCCCCCCCNTACTAATCAGTTTTGTCAAAAGCTCAGTATTTTAAAAGAATGTATCCAATTCATCTTGGCACTACAGACACAGGTCCCACAGAGCCTGAGCCTAAGAGCAGTTGGAGCAGATCTTCAGGTACTGTGAATCAAAGTGGCTCTCCTGACACAAATGTAGTAGTGCCAACCTGTGCCATCTTAGGATGTGTGTAACAGCAGGTCCCTTTAATAGAAAGCCAAAATCATGTTCTAATACAGTAACTGCCTTTTGAAGCTCAGCTAATTTTTGTGATTTTTCCATTTGTTAGCTGTTTTGACCTCTTATGTGAACTTGGGTAATGGTGCTTGGGGAGGGGAAAAAAAAAAATCTTTGAAAAGAGGAAAGTAAACCAAAAACATCTATTTTGAAATGATATGAAACAGCTGACTTAGTATTGCCAAATTCTTGGTTTAGAGCTGATGAACAATTTGTCTGTCCCTAATTCCATCTTTTTTTTCTTTCTTTCAAAATGTTCTTTTATTATTGCAGCTTGTGAGATCACGTAAATTCCTGTCCTTTTCTGAACTATTACACTATGCTGTTCCTTCAAGAGATGCTGCTTAGACACTGACGCAGGACTCCTCCACATATGTACCCTTCTGCTCTTCTCCCCCATCCTCCCAGCAGGTTCTCTTTACTCTCTTCTGACCCTTTTGCTATTGCGAAGGAGCAGAATCGGATCTCAGTTGGCCAGCTAAGACCTCCTCAGGTGTAAAGTAGTGGAGTAACTACTACAATCTCTATCTCTCTTCCCAGCCAAGGAAGCAGGGGTGTCTGGGTTGGAAATGTTTCAGAGCAGCTATATAGTGCTCTGCTGGCTTTCAGCTGATGTACAGTTCTGGAGTGAGTGCGGCTAGACGATATTTTCTAAAATAGCCCCTGCAGCTGAAAATGCACAAGTCCTTTCATGGCAGCAGCTGAAACGGCTGAAGAGATTTAACATCTCTGTACCCTGCACCAATTGCAGTGACTAACCCCTACTGAAGGCTACAAACTCCTCTGTGCTGCTAGTTGTGCTTCTTGTGATACAGTTCCCAATTACCAATTTCAGTCAAAATGAGATGGGTTGGCACATACCAACATTTAAATTGCTTAAATTATCTGGGCTTTTGAATGAAACAGGCTAGGGATGACCAGCGAAGCAGCTCATCCAGCAGATCTGAGGAGGCAATAACCCTTGGCAGGAGGGCAGTGGTGAGTAACTGGTGCTGGGTTAGAGCCTGTAGCTGCCTCAGCTGGCACTGCTGCAACTGGAAGAGGGTGGCTATGGACAGCCCAGGCTGTCCAGCTTCTGCCAGTCAGCTGGGGGCCTGTGTTCACTGCCGGATCCTTGCCTTTGCTCCCTCGGGTAAGTCTAGGAGGATATGCTGGATAATCATCTCTCTGCTCAGCGTGTTTACCAGGCTACACAGAATGCAGTGGTCCTTTCTCTCCCCTCAGAATAAACAAATCTTGTGGCATACCCTTAATGCAATGCTAGCAACACCAAAACAGTGTGTGACAACTTTTGCCACACTGCTGTGTGGGGCAAGGTAGAGCTACAGATGCCCTGGACCAAATAGCCTCTTTCATGCTGTTCCTAGGATCTCAGCCCTTTGCATTGCTGCTCAGCTTCCCAGAGAGAAGAGAAAATAATTTTTCCCCTTTCCCTCTTCCTTGCCCGCTATTTTAGAAGGTGCTGTAAAAGCCCGTTCCTTCACCTGCCTCCATTCCCTCTCAAGAATGAAACTGCACTTAAAGCTTCCCCTCTTCTCTGAACAGTCTTAAAATCTCTTCCTTTCATTTGCCAGCTGATAGTTAACCCTTCTTCTCACTAGTGAGCAGTTACTTCAGCAGTATGCCTGTAGAAACCTAAGGGACTGTATGTCTGTAACTAAGTCTTCTCTGGCAGTACCAAAAGAATTTACAGTTTGAGCCTCTTAAATGCTTACATCACTTGTTTTTGTGTTTTGCAGAGAAGTACTGAAATGATAAAAATAATCTGGGAGCTCTAATTTGCCATTCACTACTTGACAATTGCATTTCTGTTTCTGTCATAAACGCAGTCCAACCAGGCTTAATCACATTCATGTTCAATTGCTACATCTCACAGATCCAGTAGCTGTCACACAGATGTTAATGGGAGATTTTCTGCAGCAGGCAGAAGAAAAGTCTTCAGAATTTGGCCTGTTGATTCCTTCTTTTGGTAACAGCTTCCTAGGTTTGTCCTCAAAACTTCCAGCCTTGTTTTCCATTTATTTAAATGAGAATTGAATCACTAAGCTTTGCAAACGTTTTGACTGAAGCTGGTTACACTGATAGTTTTTTCTGGCATGATTTTTGTGCAGACTAATCTGTTCTCACTTGCTTGGGCTAGCATGACCTCCGGAGAGTGTTTTGCAGGTTGGGATTGGTGGATGCAAGTTGTACTTGCCCAGTTCAGCTCCTCTGCCCTGGAATGCTTCTCCCCTGCAGCCAGTCTGAACAGGACCCCAGGCCCTGTGGGGAACAGAGGTGTAAGCACAGCTACTGCTGTGAGGTCCCCTTGAAAGGAAGAGTCCTCTTCACCCATGGTTAGTCCCTCTGCAGTCCATGGCGAGCACACGGGACTGAGCAAAAGTCTTTGATCTTGCTTGTTTCTTAATCAAAAATAACAAGCAAACTGTGGCAGGGCTGTCAGAATTTCGGTTACAGACTTGTTGCTTGAAATTTCAAGTAAGACACCCTCATTTCAAGTGAATGCATTAAAACATTATTGCACCCATGGCGTTGACATCTTTTGGATAGCGTGGCAGAGCTGGTCTCCAAAAAAAATTGGAAGCGTCTCTCTACCCCATATGCGAAAAGGAATCACAGGATTCTCTCCAGGCCAGCCTGAACCCTGAACTTCTCCAGATAGTGTGTGGGACACACAATAGCTAGACGTAGCCCCCTAATTATGGCACGTTGCAGAGTGTGATTAGAAGTTGATAGCAATATTTTGAGAGTCTTTCAGGCTTTCTTGGAAAATGTATCTTGCTAACTAGACCTCTTTTAAGTAAGTTTTACTGCTGTCAGCACTACACATAACTGTGCATTCAGAAATTGGAGTGAAAACCAGGACGCAAAAGGAAGCGAGTGCACTGATGGTATCCCTTAGTTAAAACAGCAGATACATTATGCAGATCAGCTCCAAGAAGGGTAAACGTGTCCAAGGTCACTGCTTCACCCTTGGCTGACTGAGGTCCTTAGGGGAATTTTGGTTTTGCCAGAGTGTATTTAGAGTCTCTGCGAGTTGCACATCATTTCCCAGGTGCCTCTTGTTTTCTAAAGTCCAGCTTGAGGCTCCATGTTCCAAATTGTCTCTTTCATAATCAGCTCTGGCAGATTGTGCTGCAGAAGTATTCTGTCTTTTCGTGGACCCTCCACGCAGGAACAAAACCCTTGTGTTCCTGAAGAGACCATAAATGAGAAGGGTACTAGTGCAAGTATGGACGTGCATTAGGAAGTGTTGACAAATTTCTGCTGATTTCTGTTTAAACGATAAATACATCTCTCAAGGTCAATAAAAGGAATAAACACATTTTTAGAAGGGAGTCAGCTGTTGCACAATTTCAGCTTGTCTTGATTATGGGTGAGAAGAATCTCACTACAGTTTCAGAAACTGCCTTGAAGCGTTACGATATTTTTTTTTCCTCCACCTCTTCCTATCTTTCTGAATAAGCTGCTTCCTGCCATCCTGCCACCCCAGAATGGTCAGTGCCACCCCTTAATTTACAGTTAGGAATGCAGACACGAGGGAAGGCGAGGGGATGAAATATGGTGTCAAGTTTGTATCTGCTCACATTTCACACACTACGGAGACAAGCCCCTTTGGCCAGTTGCCATAGGGAATTTTCTTGCAGAAGTAAATAACTCAGAACAGAAAGAACTCAGATTCATACTACCGCAGCTGCAGAATGTCATTAAGTCTCAAAGGATGCTATGTGCATTGTGTGAAAGGAATTTTGTAATCTGGCTATAACTGCAGTTGCAAAACTATGCTTGAGTTTAAACCTTTATTTTAAACTTTTAATTATTGGCTTGTTTCTTGCGTGCTGATTAAAGCACACATTGTCTTATAAATAGTTTCTCTTTTTAAACCATAAAAATATTTAGATTAGATGTTTCAATAGCAGATAAGTGGTTGATTTTGTTTTGTTTTCTTGTTTCTTCCTATGCCAACTGCACTCTAATCTCCATTTCCTAATTCACTTTTTAAGGATGCTTGAAAAGGGAATTAAATCTGCCAAGGCACTCAAAATATCATGTAGGTGGCTTTTTATTTTAAAGTGTCATTCATTACATGACTTTCTGACCCCAATAACCTTCACAAACTTGGGGGGAGGAAGGGGTTGGTGGTTTTTTTTTTTGTTGGGTTTTTTTTTTTTTTCCCTTAAAATGTCTGAGAAGTGAAAGCACAGGCACCTCCCTTCCACTAGTACTTAGCCAATTCTTTTTCAGTCTGAGTTACATGAGTGTGGCGTCCATGAAGTTGGTCCTGGTATATATGGGAGGAGACTCGCACTGTAGCTTCATAGTACCAGAGGAGAAAATAGCAATTCTTCTGTTTTGGTGGGGTTTCTTGTAGTGCTAGTACCTCAGCTCAGATTTGATGAAGAAATGGGGCAGATGTATGCTTTTAGCACTGATGACAAATCGCCATTTGAAATAAAACCTGTTAGCTGGATAAAACAACTATCTGCTAGAAAAAGACATTTTTAAAGTTGCCGTTTAGTCAGTTTCTACATCTCTGGAATAGCATACAATGGCACAACTTACATTACAGCTTTTCTTTAAATATTTTGGTTGTTGTCTCTGTGGCAGTAGGTGCCACGAATTGCTTGAATAAAGGTTGATGCCTGTGTAGCTGCGGTCACTAAACCATGGGTTCATACAGTCCTTTATGTAACTGCATCGGGCAGCCCATGCAAGGATGTTTTAACTGAGGTGGTCTTTGAACCAACTGATCGCTAAGACCATAGTGACTGCAGGGTGCTTGGATAGCAGCAGGGCAGGGGATGTGTCTGCCAACCCAAGCCCAGAGACCTGTGCTCCCACAGACCTTCCTCTTGTCCTGCAGAGTGGTAAGGGCTTGCTGCCAGGTCTGCCTCAGATGTGTCATGTCAGAGGAACAGAAGCTTGGCTGTATTACACGCTCCCAATCTCATGTCCCCTACCTGTAATGACCTCCTGTTAACAAAAATTTCAACCCAAGCTTTAAACTGCTTTGTACTTTGTGGTCAGAGGGCAAAAATTCAGGCCAGAGCCTGCCAGCTCCTAAGCATCCCGTGTGACACTCAGTGGCTCTGTCAAACTTCCCTGCAACCCAGAGAAAGAGGGGTTAGAAATAAAAATACCACCTGGGTGGGAGGGAGAGCACACGTGTGTGTCTGTGTCATCGTCCATTAGCTCCCCGAGCTACAGTTTGGTGGAACGTGTACTGAGCTGTATGCCAGGAGACAGTACATCCTGCTCCCAGCTCTTTCCCCCGACTATTTTTGTGCTCTTTACAACTGTTATTAAGCAAGACCACAGAGTATTTTTACAGCATAAGCAGAAGAGGTCTATCCTACATTTTAGGGCTGTGATGTGTCAATAACCCATGCCGAAATATAGGTATATGTAATGTCTGTAGGTAATCTGAAGAATGTGCCCTGGGATAAAAAGGAATTTGGATGCTGTTAATTTTTTGTTCAATATTTGATCAAACAGATTAGGTCGTCATTGGATTCCATCCCCTCTCCCTGTTTCATTTAAAATGCTTCCTATAAAGTTTTTAAGAGCTGCACTTCTGATAATAGAAGGACTGACTGTGTTTTACTTTGGTTTTGGCGTGGCATGGGTTGTGTGGGACATCCTAGACCGGGCACAAAGCAATGCTACTCCAGGTTGCTCTGCCTGGGCTAATAGAGCCAAGCAAATGCAAACCTTCTGACCCCAGCGTGGTGCGTCTGACTCTGCTCGGGTCTCTGCTCTCTTGAGAGTCTCTGCGACGTCATCTTTATTAAAGCTGACAAGCCAAAATATTTATTCTGGATCTAATTGCTATTACTATAATACTGGACAAGAATACACTTGTAAGAATGACAAATTTTTAAGGATGCCTTTGCCCAAAATTTGAACCAATGTTATACTTAAGCCACTATCTGCTTGTTTTGCTTTCTGTAGAGCTTTATTCTTTAAGCTTAAAATGCATGACTGTGTATATGTCTGATTTCAGCAAGATTTGTTGAACTTCAAAGTTAGTAATTTCTATCCTGAGTTATTTCCTATGCACAATTAAATGTTATAGCTGAATGAGAAGCCTCATATTCATTTTCGTATTCCATGTAAGCAACATTTTGGATTTTGATGTCCAGTTTAGACCCTCTTGAAAACACTGAGTAACTTCATTTCCTAGACTTGAAATTTTTAAGGATTACATTTCAGCAGGGTTACACAGAGTGTGCTCCCGAGGACGGACTTGGGGACTATAACCAGGTCTGCTCCGAAGGATTTCTGTGCCTGCATTTCATGCTGTGGGAGTCCCTCTATCGAAATCTCTTCGGCTGTTTATATCTTTATGGCTGACCTATTGAAGGCAGACTGCTACCTCCTTTTGAGAATGTAATGGTCTGATTTCTCAAAATTTTTCAGTGTGAATCCAAGGTGATAATCAGAGTAAGTGACAGGAAAATTTGGCTTTTATTTCATTCCGTGACCTTTCCTTGATCTCAGGCACTTTTGAGTTGTACTTTTATTTTGTCCTGGGGATTACTGTCAATTGAAGCCCAAGGTTTTGAGGAAGACGGGGAAAAACAAGGAACTAAATTGTCTCAGTGTTATTTGAGTATACTTTTAAAACATGGAGTAAGCATTAAGAAAAAGGAAGTTAATGACCTATTTCTATGAGACGAGGCAGACTGTAGATTTTGAGGAGTGGAGCTGAAGTGCCCCATAGCAGACCAAGTTGTTGCTGAAGAGCCCTGCTTCCCCTTTTGATATTCACTCATCCGTTTTAAGAGATTTTTGTGGACTCTCAATCTGGCAGCTGATGCAGAGTTAACAAAACAGAGTTAAAATTTCCCCTCATGTTTATATAGAATGAAATTTTAAGATGTCAGGGCTGCGGGGGAAGACAATGCTCGATGAGACCCCTTGGGATTGCCAACCGTGGCCGGGGTCGGCGGAGGCGGCCACTGTGCCTGCAGCACCGCTGGCCCCACGGGGCTGGGCAGGGACGTTTCACTCATGTCATTCAAAGTGAGTCAGATTGCTGTTGTGGTTATTTGGCTGATCTGCTTCAGCTGTTGGGTTGAGTATGTATGCGCAGATGAATATTTGTGTGTGTGTAAGTGGAGCAAGTTAGGGAGCAACTGCAGAGCGGGTCAGCTGGCAGACCGTGGGTGCAGGGTGAGTGGTACGGCTGGGCTGAGCAGCCGGTAGGGCTGGGAGGAGGGTGAGCAGCAGGTAGGACCTGCTCCATGCCCTCTGCACCACTCACACAGCAGTAGGAACAGCAAACCCCTGTCTCTGCTGCTTTCCTTTCCAGGCCCACCCTTTTCCCTTCCTTGCAGCAGGAGTGAGCTTCAGCAGAGACCTGACCTGCAGCCTGGCCAGGCTCTTCTTCCCTCCATCACCTGCCCAATGCCACTGCAGGCTCCTGTCATCCTCGCAGGGAGAACGAGTTATTTTGTCTTCCCTGAAGCAGCGGATTTGGAGTTTGCCTACACAACCGTAATGGTTGCTCTGGCTCTGCTCCTGTCCCAGGTGTGCTGCAGGATCCCGCAACAGCCAAAAAGGAGACTCCCCATGCAGTGCCAGCACCATGGGTGGGCTGGAAGAGATGGGTCAGGGTGGGAATGAGGAGGGCTGCCTGTCCGTTGCTAGGAAAGGTCCTGCCATGGTGGGGTACAGTGTCTAAGCAGCCTGTGGGGAAAGTGTCATCTGCCAGAAGATCCTCTGTGTGGTCTCATGCAATGCAGAGTCCAGAGTGCGGGGATGGGGTTTAGCACTGACTTTTGCTGCCTTGCGTTGGACTGTCTGTCCTTCGCTCCTTGCAGTCTCCGCTGCCTGTTTTGGGTAGGATGCCTTGAAACAGGTGTTGTCAATAAAGAGGACATACTAGTATTAGTAATACTGTTACTGCACTGTTAGATCCACTGAGTGACAGTAGAGATTTTCCTTCAGTTGAGAAAAGTCAGCGCTAATTTAGGCAGTTCTTTTACTTATGTGTTAGCATTGCTCAGAATATGTTTAGCTGAATGCCATGACACTGATTTTTTTTTTTTTCTTTTCCCCCACCAGGTTTTCTCTTTCACACATGTGAAACCTTTAGTTGTCCCTTTTGAGAAATGCCACAGGGTTATTCAGAGTTGTTAGATTACTGTTGTAAGTAAGGATTCTTGATGTGATGCCTCAACATGGATTTGACAACATCCAATGATTTTGGATTGTGTGTAACACTTATCACAAGTGGCTCGTTATGTTGGTTGGGAAAGAAAGTGTGGTGGTGTTGGCTTGCTTTTCCTGTACCTCAGGAATTAAAGGAACTGGAAATGGGCTGCATGGATTTTGTATAACAAGTTAATGTTTTAAATGTTTTCTCTCTTTGTCTGGAATATGAGCTACCAGTACTTTTGTTGTTTGCTGTTGTTAAGTTACACACAAGTGTTTCTTTATGAAGTGACACCCCTAAAAAACCTCTGCTGGTTTGAAAGATTTTGCTGAATCTTGTTTTCTCCTTTTTTTAGTTTCTTTTTTAATCCCCCCTCCCTTACTCCCTCTCCACCAGGCACTTCCTCCCCAGGACAAAGGGAGATTATAGAAAATTATTCTGTGATAATAGGTCTAGAAATGGCAAATGATGATAATGAAAGAACGCAAATGGGATCTTTGGTTAGGATTGCTCTGACGGTTTCTAATTTTTGTGTGCCCATCTTTACACAGATGCATTGTCCAGTAGGGTGCATTTTTCATCATGTATGCTGGTCTCTTCAGTGCATGCCAGACCTCTGAAAACTACCCTGGTTTTCACTCTGTAATAACCTGCGAGTCCTAAGCAGATCAACTTTTAGGGAATGTTTTCATTCCTTTTGACCATGAAGAAGTTAGTGTATTGCGTTGGTGCTTTTAGCTCGTTGCCCTGGCAGTGTGTCCCACGAGCTGCAGCCCGGGTAGCTCAGCCTCCTGCGCAGCCTTACCTCCACGATGGGCAGGCAAAGGCAGGGGGAAGGAGAGGAAGCTGGTCCCATTATTAGGATCTTCTTACGACTTTTGCTTTTTAAATTTCTGTTGGTGCCAGCAGAAGGATTTTAAGTGAGGGTGCTGGCCTTTCTCGAGGCGTTTATATAATTTCTTTCTGTAAAATGTAAAAACCTACAAAATAGTCTGTCCTTGTTGTTGCTGTTGTAAAGGCTGCCAGTTGAAATATGGGGAATGTTGGTTAGGGTGGCTAAAAGATCTGGCTTCTGAAAATATTTCTGAAGCTAGGGAGCCAAGTTTTTTCCTGGGCTACACCCACGTAACCTCATTCAACTACAGCATTAGTGCTGCAGGGCTGCAGGAGTGGGGAGCCTGTGAGCAGCAGGTCCGCATCAGCAGGGGATGGCAGAGGAGGCAGAGAGCCCAAAGCATCTTTTCCCCCAGCCACCTACTTTCCCAACAGGGCTGTGATCTTTTTCCACCTTGTCTTCCAAAAAGTCTGGTGGTAAATGGGGCAATATTCCCGAGTATGCACGTGCCTGCTAAAAATATTGTGAAACTCGTGAGAGGTGGCCAGGTGATCTGGGCAGCATCACCAACACACTTTGGAGAATGAGCTTGTGGGGAATGAAAGCAGGGTGCTCGTTCTCTTAACAAGACCGAGTTTGTTTTTCCGTAACCCTTTGAAATCCTTCTGGGCAGAGGCTTTTAATTGTGACGTGCTTAGAAGGAAATGTAAAGCAACTTATGGTTAGGCTACATTATACGTTCAAACAGGAGACGTATCAAATACCTGGAAGGAAAGTATGACTATTTTGGTTTGCATGGCAGCCTAGATTTCGCAGAGAAATGCCGTTTCAAAGCTGTAAGGCAGACACAACAGTTTTCCTGAAATAATACCAGCAGTAATCCCTTCAAACATCCCCAAGTGTATTGGCTCATGTATGTTTTAAAATTCTTTCTCCATTTTGTTATAAAAACATGCATATTTCTCTCCCCTTCACCATATGAAAATCGTCTAAGAATTTTTTATGAGCTTTTGTAGACTTCAGAATAAGCTCTCTTTCCCCTCCCCTTCCTTACTTTCTAATCCAATTTAGTCAGATAGTTACTTCAAATCCCTCGGAGGCCTGTAGTTTGTTCATTCTCCCACAGTGCTGAGATTTCCCTCCAGCCCAGCTGGCAGGAGTTTTTAGAAATAACAATATCTCAGGGGGAAGGAGCTGAAGATTGAATGGGGTCTTTTGTCCGGGTCTCTATGAAGCCAGATTAATTATGCATTGCAGAACACAGTTTAAAGCTCTGAATTAGGTCCTCATTGCAATGAAAGGAGAGCACAGGCTTGAAAACCAAAAGAATTCCCATTTCCATCAGAGGGACAGACATATAATGACTGAAAGCAGGAAGAATTTTTGAAAATTGCAATTAAACAGTATTTTGTATTTACCACTCAGTAGCAGTTGTCTTAAGCATTTACAAAAGTGATTCTTTGACATTTTTTCACATGATCGCTCCATAGGTGGCTGGACTTTGAGGATTTTCAAGTCTTTTCTGTGTTACTAGGCTACTCTTGAAAGTACTTGTGCTTTGATGAATGAGAGCGGGTTTTTTTGGCCAGCACTTACCTGAATAGAGGTCTTTAAAACCTCAACAGTACAATTAGCAGTCGGTCAGATGATACTGATGGTACAGGAAAAAAGCAAATGGTTTTCTCCTTTACTTCTGGGGATTTTCTAAAGCTGCCTGACCCAGTGTGATGTGCAATAACAACATTTTTCTTGGTTTCCTAATGCACTTTAATTCCAGTTTGAGGAAAGTAGAACTCTTTCACGGATAATAAGTCCATAATGTTATACAGCTGCCAAATAAAAAGTTGTCCACAGGCATTTGTATTCATAAGGGCACTTTCTGTCAGGGTGGGGGATTGAGTTTTGGGTAGAGGACTGGGGCCAAAAGAGGGATAAGGATAAGGAAAAGGTTAGCTATGAAACCTCTTACATTAGAAAGCCTCAGTAGTCTCATATATGACCAAACTGGGATAGATGGAGTGTGAGCAAAATAAACTTATTATTTTCCTTTTTATCATCTTCTTGAAATCCCATATATGGAATAACACTCTGTAAAATAACTATAGCATATTGAACTCTGCAGTTCAATTAATTTTAATTAAAAATTATAAACTGTAAACATCCAAAGAGATAGCCAAACGCGTACTTAGAAGGATAGCAGTATTTTGGGGCTAAATCATTTACTGAATCATGCTAGAAAATCCACAAGTAGGAACTTAGTGTAGAAGTCATTTGATACGAATAATATGCAGGAGAAGCATTTTCTACAGAGCAAACACACATATTAAGTCATAGCGCTCTTTAATGTTCAGCATTATGTGATGAACATAAGCTGTTCTGTTAGCTGCAATCTGTCCAGCTGTCTGTTGTACTGTGAAAAAATAACAAGTTCCTTGTTATTAACGTGAGCACAACTGGAATGACTCTGGTAACATACACGAAGCTGGCACAGCTCTGTGGGCAAAAGTCCTTTGGTTGTCCTGTTCCCAGACATGCCAGTTCTGAGGGGTCTCTGAGCTAACTGTGGAAATTAATAGTGTGTTTGGTCAACATTTGAGGCACAAGGTTCATCCTAGATTGTCTCTGTGTTGCTCCTCTGGAAGTGCAAAGTATTCGCTGCGAGCTGTTGTCCAAAAGCAATCGCTGCTGGCAGGGAGTGGAGGAATGGGCACCTTTGGCAATGGTCTCCTACGATTTGCCCTAAAGAGGGCACAGTGTCAGAGCGAACATGGCTGTGTAACATCAGTTCCCAACTAGTGTGTGGTTATGGAGAAGCTACCTCCAACTGGCCTAACGTGGAGTCACCCTGTGTTGCTCTGTTTTATGGTGTCAGGATGGGGCTGGTTGAGAGGGAGCGAGAAGCGCACTGTAACCTCCTGCTAAGGCACATCCAAGGCTGGTTTACCGTGTACCTCTGCTTTTCTTCGCTTCTGGGTCTGCTTTGCGTCTGCTTTGCTCTTTTGCAACAAGAGGCAAAGAGTCTTGTTTTTATTCTCTCTGTGCTTGTCCTGGAATGAACCAGCTGGAGTAATTAGTACTTCCCAAGTCTTTTCCAAAACTCAAATTGAAATAAGGTTTCTGAGATTTGAAAGAAATGCAAGTGCTTCCTATCATCATTCCATTTGCAAGCCTCTATGCCAGGGAAGGGTGGAAATAGCTCCCACTGACTTGAAGTGCTTGGTGAATAAAGGCTCTATAGAAGTTAATGCCAGGGCTGGAAATACCCAGGTCACCAGGTCCATGGGAGAGGTCTAGCTCTTAATATCTGCCATCTGAACCTTCTCATCAGTAGGTTTTGGACCACATACCAACTGTGTCGAGGCGGTCTCTAGGAAATACGAACAAAACTCAGGTTTGCCTGATAAGTTGCAGAGTAACAGTAGGGCTCACCACACTAGTCACAATGCTGTTCACAAGCCATCTTTTCTGTGTCACTGATCTTGAAATAAAAGCAAAAAGTTGGTTTTAAGGTAAGAATACATGGAGAGCTAGTGCTGTCCAGAGCCTTTCCCCACAAAACATCTTCTGTTAGAAAGCTGAACAGGATAAAATAAAGTATACTGCAGTGTCAGCTTTGATCTGCCAATAGAGGCGAAAAAAGCTTGCTGAGGAAATGTGCCTCTTTTTAAGGAAACCCTTTTAATTGTCTGCAACACAGCCTGCCTTGCAACAGCCTGCTTGGGAGCTGCCATAATTAAGGACCTGGGAGCCTCACTTGGAGCCAGGAGATCTCTTGGCTTCCAGGCCTGCGTCGGTGAGTCTGCAGGCTTGGGCTCAGCTTTTTGGGGCCCCAGGATGGCTGGGCTCCCAGTCGCTGGGCTGAGAGCAAAAGAAAGGATTTCACAGTCTTCCAGAAGCGTGCACTACTTGGTGAATCTCAGTTTGAAAGTCTGTACATGAGGGAAGCGTTTCCATAAAAATAAAATAAAAATAAATAAATTAATTCTCCTACCTTGAACATACAGTTAATAAAGACTGCAAAGAAAATTAAGTTAATGCCGGGGCTGGGAGTATCGCGTCATCTTTTTGCCTCTGGATGTCCGTTATCTGAACATTTTGGACAATCCTGTCAAAAACGTTCTAGTAATGATATATATTTAACCCACGTCCTCCTCAAACTTCAGCTCTTCCATTTGGAGAAGTTTTGAGTTTCTCCAGCAGAAGATCAGACATTTTTTAGGGTTCTTAAAAATGTTACTTTAAAAAATTAACTGTTCACTTTTGAAAATCCTGTCTATCTAGTTTGAATTCCTGTTGAAATATATTTCTGTCATTCTTCTTGTGGTCCAATTAAAGAAAAAAAAAAAAACCTCAGTAGAAAACCCCCTCTAATGTCTGAAATTGATCAATGTAAATACTTAATATCAGTAATGTTAATATAAAGCTGAAGACAAGAATTCTGTATGTTAAAATTACATGAACTTCAAAGCAGCAAACCAGCATTGTCATGGTGACTGATACACAGTTGTCTCTGTTAGCGGGAGATAAGGAAAGTTTTTAATGATTGTTTTTTCTCTTCTTTCTAAGTAGGCCTTGAAGTGATTTTCCTGACCCCTACAGGGACAGTTTCACGTGACCTAAAAATGCCTAGCTTTGTCTAGTTTCACTATAAAATCCTGGACCTTCAACACTTGAAAATCTGACATGTCCCAATATGTGGACGTAGGGGCTCAGCTGCAATGTTCAGCAGTTTTGGCCCAAATAACCCTCATCTCTTAGCTGGAGTATTTGCTTTCATGTCAAGAACTGTGGTGTTACTGCTCAAATTTTTTTTTTTTTTTTTTTTTTTTTTTTGTGCTGTGAGATTTTTACACATATTGCTCTTACTGGACTAGTTTAGTTTCAGAGTTCTGCATATGTGCAGTTGTAAAGAAGTCAAATATTACAGCTGGAAACTGTGAGATCAGCCTTGTCACTGCCCCAGCCTCCCATTTACCGTGAAAACAAACACAGCTCTCTTCTCATGTCTGCCAGCAGGAAGGGGGTGGGGAGGCAGGCAGAAGCAGGGGAAAGTTTTTTCTTCAAAAAGGAAGAAGGTCAACTATTTTGGGAAACTAAAACCACTCAGCAATTAGAAGAATTCTTTTCTCTCTGCTCAGTGATTAGACAAGTCTGCAAGCAAGCAGTAATTGCTGCAAACATAGAGCCGTGCAGATGGACGAGAGGTAAATGCATCTCTGTCTTCACAGAAACATGTCTTCGCAGAAGATGAAGTGGATAACGCAACGTATTTTGCTGTGCCAACAGTTAAACTATAACACAGAGTCTATAAATCTCTGCACTGGATAAGTCAGTCCTTCAGGTACAGTTAGTCAGCTGATGTGCAGAAGGCAGGGACTGCGTGACTGATTTCCATCCGCTGCTTCTGACATCTGTGTGGGACTTACTGTGTTTCTTAAGGCTTCATCCACCTAGGACAGGGAAAGAAATAGATCTTGGAGAAATTCTTACTCACAAGGTGAAAAGCAATGAAAAATTGGAATTCAAACCATAAAGAAGAAAATTTCTAAAGCTGGGAAGTTCCTTATTTGCCTGAAGAAACTGCAGAATATCTGGTTAATGCAGCTTTGTTATGGGGTCCTCAGGCTAGCCCTGCACCTCCTGCCAGGAGTTCAGATGTCTCTGCAGTCTTCTGGCACACAGAGCCTCAAAGGACTCCATACAGAAAAATATAGACACGTTCCTCATGATTCTCTCTCATGTGTTTGTGAGGCCCCTTAATTTCTTTAGATTTCACCTCATGCCAATCAATAGTTAGAAAATTCTAGTACAGGGTAGGATCCGAAAAGTGTATTTTTGAAATGACCTATTAAAGTTGTTTGGTCTTCTGTTCTGCTAATGGGTTTTCATGCAGTGAAGATTCCTTCGTATTTTTTAAGACATTATTCCAAAGCCTGATACTTTTTGTTCAAGAATTTTTTATCTCAATAGATGCATTACTTTTCTGTGTCCAGAGTTATAATTTGTTCCCTCCATTCTTGGTCTTTACATTGCAAATACTACCAGACTGCTGTTTACAGTCCTTTCTCTGAGAGCTCTTAGATGTGCATATGTGTATACAGAAAATGAAATAATAATCTATTACAAAGCATTGCTAAGCTCAGAACTTTCTTAGTTTTCATCATATGGTTCTGGTAATCTGATGCTCAACTGACTGTAGTATCCCATATTGGATCATATGGGAACTGTATAAAATTGGACTGTTAAAATGTCCAGTCTGCACTATCTCAAGATGCATATGTGCGTGCAACACAAAGTTGTATTGATCTTTGCAGCTGTGTTGCAAGCTGTTGTATAATTGGCTGTCTGCAATCACTCCTAGGTGTCCTTTGTTCTTCATTCCTTGAGTTTTTTCATCTGATTGTGGACATACGTGAGGATGTCTTCTTCCAGATGGATTCAACTGTTTGTGTAGTCTTCTAGTGGCCATGCCTCTTTTTTGTTCAGTAGTATCTGTGGAAAGCACAAGTTTCCACTTCTCCCACATCCTTTAGGAAGAACTACTGTATTGTAACACAGAACTAATTTGGCTTGCTTTCTCTCTGTGCTTTCAGCGAGGGTTTAGCCAAAATACCTAGGAAAGAGATTCAAATCATGCTGTTCAATGTACCTATCTTGTGGTTGCCAGAAGTGGGTGCCTCGGTGTAGATGCGTCCTGGAAGGCACCGTGAGTCCACAACACCAGCAGGGAGTTCATAGCCTTTTCTTTGTCTTAACTGGAGCTCCTCCTGCAGCATTCGCGATTTTCTCAGCCACTGGAGCAACTGTTGCCTGTGTCTGTCTTGAAGATAAAATAATTCCTACTTAAAATGTACTCTAATTGAGATTTGTACTGCCCTTTCCATTTGCTTGCAATACTGTGCCTGTTCACTGGCTTTACAGGCAGCGAACGCTGTATTTGGAGAGGAACACAGTGAGGAATGGCCAGCGAGAGTCCTGAGAGTAAGGTCCTTCCCTGGTGTTGGGTGTGCACAGCCTTCTCAGGCCATGTCTACAACAGCCTTTTCTTCCCAAAATTCCCATTGTTATTACCACAGTTTCTGCTTCAGACATGGTGTTAAGTGAAAAAGTTCTTTGGCTACTGATGATTTTATTGCAGCATTTCCAACCTTTTCAGAGCAAGTTGTGACAATATTTGCAGCATCGTTGTGTTAAAAGTTTGTTTTATTATTTTCATTAAGTATTTTAAATATGTACTATACTAGATAATATAAAATAATATGATATTTTAATATAATTTTTTAAAATTAAAAAAGTTACATGTCTTCTGTAGCATTTTGCTGCCAATAGTAGCGTGGAATGGCAGGGAAAAAAAAGTGTCTGGGAGATCTGGTGTGTCCAGCATCTGAGATAGCTGTTTAATTTCTGTTGGGTCTTTTTGAGATCACTCACTCTCATTACAGAGAGTTAAAATACTTTGAATGCTGCAGGGGGGAGGAGGAGGGAGAGATTTTGGCCAACAGTAGGATAGTTGTCTCAAGTCTTTCATCTGATAATGCTTGTGCCTCTCCTGCGCTGATCACAAGATCATTAGATTATCTAGGAAGACAATTAGTGAGGCCGATACTAGCCATAAAATTCTCTGTCATGTGTTGAGATTACTATGCATAGTACATCATTAGCTTAAATTGCCAGTTCATTGGGATGCATAATTATTCCGCTTTGAGTTCATTCTCTTATTTTTCAGATGGCTCTGTGATGGGACCGCCACTAGGCAGGAAGGTCTTGGGGCAGATCCAGCCAAAGGTTAAAAAATGGCTATTACTAAAATCCAAAACATTTATTCTTTCATTGCTCATCTTCTCTTCTCAGATGTCATCCTAAGAATGCAGTATGGCACATCAAAAAACCTCAACAAACCCCTCCAACAAATATTTGATCAAAGTAGGTGCATGATTCATGAGGTGTTTTTCTGCCAGCATATGGGCATGTTGTTTTTCTCCTGTTTATTATTAACTACTTGGAATCTTATAAACTTCTCTAATATTGCACATCTTCAGTATTTACTTTGGAGATTACAGATTTTCCTTTATTTGAGATGCTATAAACAATGTAATTTCATGAATCACTATGCCGTAGGGACTTGTATAGCTAATGTTTTTAATAGAAGTCATTGGCATCCATAAGTTGTTTCTCACTAATGGGTGGAGATTTAGTGTGGGTTTTCTCACCATAGCCTAGGAAAGTCCAAGGTGTAAGTCTAAGATAGCCTGATCCAAAGTGGATGCCAATCAGTAAAGGTAAAAAAGGTAAAATGCATTTCATCTACACTTAATGGTCTAAATTTGGCTTTAGAGGCACATGAGTCATTTACTTTTTTTTTTTTTTTTTAAAAAAATCCCATTAATAGAAAAAGGCCTGTGTCCAGAGGGTGATTCATCTGAACTACGTAAACCACCTAAAATTAGGATGAGATGATTGCTCTCTGGTAGTCCCTAATTTTCTCTGTTGAATAGTGTGCAGGAATCCTAGACGAGATTTAGAGGAGGTACCCAACTTTTACACAGGTAAAAGCAGATGGAATGAATCTTGCCAACAAAGACAGCCATAGTATTCAAACAAATGTAAACTCTACTACTTCAAGTATGTTCTGACACTCTAAAATGGAGTGAGATTCAAAGAGGAGGGAACTGACATACACCACTGAAATGCTTTTTGGCACATGTATCTGAGAAATATAGAGGGATTTGATGACAGTATGGTCCTGAATGAAAAAGGAGTTGCCTGTATTCAACGTACGTACAAACACAACAGTACATTATAATTCCTTGACTAGTTGCACAAAATTAATGTGATTAACTTGGAATGTAAAATGGGTCACAAAACTCGTGATAGTTCTATATTGCTACTTCCTGAGTGTGCAGAAGCTTCAGTTTAGAAGACATTCTAGTGAAAATTTTCTGTTTCAGAAAACAGGACTGAAACTTTACCAGGGAATGAGAGTTTGCCGTGCTCTGTTCTGATGAAGATCCTTGTAGTGAGCCTTAACATGATGGTGCTGAGAAACTGAGTGGAGCAAACTCGTGAAAATAGCTATTTTCACTACAGTGCTTTCCACCAGTCACCCAGCTTTCCTAAATCCATTGTGTATTTTGGCTGTAAGGCAAGTAGTCTGTGTTTTCTGAAATTGAGGTTGGACCTTATGAACATGTTGTAATCATGTTTTGAAGATTAGATACTAAAATAAATTCTCTTCCTTCAGTAATGATATTGGAAAGTGTCCAGGTTCTTATATCTTTATTACAGCTGCTGAAGTCAATGGTACCAGTCAGAACGTGGTTTATTGCAAAGGGTTCATTTTAGGACTGGGTTTTTCACTCTGGTTTATATGGTCGTAACTTGCTTTCTTACTCATGTCGGCATCTAAGTTGGCTAATTTCTGTTTTCCATAGTAATGTATTAAAAGCATGGGTGGTCTCATTCTCTTCTCACTCCAGATCAATACTGAAGTGACTTCTGTTTGGTAGTAGTGTCAACACCACTAGGCCCAGGTACAATATTTTATACCTTGGTTAAATTCAGGCTATTTGAAGCATACCAAGTTTTCAAGTATTAGCTAACATTGTATTATAACTCTTGCAGCTAACCAACAGTTTGTTCAAAACGTACTCCAGAACTGGTATTTAGGACTTGAGGGATTTGTTGATGCTTTCCAGCATATGCATTAACTGTGTTTGTGTGTTTTCTTTTGCCTTGCAAAGCCAACAAAATCTTTAGCAAATTGCTGTTTTGTGTAGATTCATAGGCAATTGGCATTATTTTACAAAGCATGTGTAACATAAATGAGTCATTAAGATTTTGAAGTTTAATATGCTGGAGAGAGAAAAGAAACCAAATTATATAAACCCTTGTAGCAATAAATATTTTATTTTGCTTATGTTGTGATATTCAGTGACTTTAAGCCATACAAATCAGAACTTCTATTCTTTGCTTATGCAGCTGCTGCTTTTACGTGTTTCATTCACAATGCATGAAGCAGCAAGCTGACACTTGCCATGTTTTCTATTTGTTTTTCTCAGAGCTCTAGCTTGGGATGACATAGTCTATGAACCATGTTTGAATCTGTGAACCATGTTTGATTTCTGTAGGCATAGGTCCAACATCAGTATATCTCTGTACTGTTTTGATCTGAAAAAATTCAAAGCATTTTAAAAAGAGGTTGGTACCGTTAGCCCTATTTTATAGTTATAAAAACTGAAGCAGGTCTTGTATAGCTTTGTGTCCTACAGTCAGTTAAGCAGCATTGCCTGGATTTCACTGGGAACTCAAGGAAGTAGGACTCACGAGGTTTTGAAGTGGTTGTAGGATTTGAGGTCTGAGTGACTGTAGGCAGTTCTTGTTGTTTTGTTTTGTTTCATTTTTAAGGTATTTCTTATAACTAGGATCTTGAACTTGCAGCACTTGAGTTCTGTTGCTGATTCTCTCATTGACTTGGGAAGATGGTCAACATTTCTATGCCTCAGAGTGGTATAAATTAATCTCTATTAGCTTCACTGCAAGAATGAACTGAAGTTTGGAGTTCCTAAAATAAAGTGAAAAGAATCTTGATTAAGGCTTATCATTCCATGTTTAATAGTAGTAATTGTAATTGTTCCTTTTATTGAAACAAAGGGTGGTTTTCCTCCATGTATACGTCTTGAGGCTTGTTAGACCACAAATTAATGGAACAGAAGTCCTTGTGAGTTTTGTCTAACTAAGAATTGAAGACTGAATTAAAGATAAACAGTGCCGAACAACTTTCTATTCCCTTCTTTCTAGGAATCATCACTTTTAACTCTAAAGGAAACTAGTAGGGACAAATAAACAAACAAAATCCTTGAAATTTAAGATGAAATACTTGAAGAAAAAATCCTCATAAATTTAAGATAGTTATTTAAAATTTATCTGTGTCTGAAACAATAATGAAACTTTCTATTGCTGTTTTAGAAATAACTTTTATATTCTTCATCTTTCATCTCCTTTATTTCAACACAGATGATGAAATACATTGAGATTTACATACGGATATTTTATCTGTCAATCTATCTAATTGTGCTTTGAAGGTTTCTATCAGTACACGTTTCCAGTACCTTGTAAATCGTTACTTTAACATTAAACACATCTTTCCCAGATAACCTTGCTCCAAGTGTCTGTGTTGAAGTCTGCTGAAAGAAATGGGAATGCTTTGACTGACTGTCATGAATCAAACCTCCAAAGATACTTTGGCCTAAATTTCATATTTACTTAGACACAATGATATGAATCAAATTTCACTCTGTTTTAGAGAATGAGCTGTCTGTTAACTATATTCGCAACTACACTGGAAACAGAATTATAAGGAAGCACAGTGTAATAGTGTTTAGAGTTTAAGCCTGTATTTTGATGAGATATTTGATAAGGGCATTTTATAATAATTCTGGCTCTTATTGCAATTTTATTTTTTTAACTTTCATTTCTTCTATTTAAATTTTACCAAGGAAGCAGATTGCTGTTATTTACATGCTGAAATATATTGACTAATATTTACACATTCATGTATGGCATAAAAACATTGAATACAGATTGAAAGAGAGAGCTGTCTTGCATGATTTCCTCTTTATGCACTCTGATTTAGATACCTTAAGTAATTACATGCTCTTGTCTATGTGCCTGATTGATTTTAATGATATCAAAGTGGCAGAGTGGCTGAAAATGAAATTCCTCACTCAACAAGTCATTCAATAATTACTTCTCTGAAAAGTTGCAGAATTTTCCTGAAAAGTGCCTCAAATTATTCCATCAGGAGTATGCAAATTTCTGGGAGGCAGATTGCTCTGAAATTTAGGTCTTTACTCTCAAAATTAGGTCAGAAAAGCTATTCTGTCAATACTGTAATGTGATGAATAGACTTTTGGTCGTTAAATCCAATGTTTCTTTTGCACTTACCAAAGAAATGAGGATTTTCCAAATGATGAGCAAGGAAAAACAGCCTGTTTCAGAGGCACAGGAGGGGTAAAACTACATGTGTCCTTCTTTATTTTTCTTTTCCTCTGGCAAAAGCCAGTGAAAGGGTTTAGGGAAGAGAATAGTCTCCTTAAGAAATGAGCAGAGATTGTTGTGATGGAAGGAGGGAGGGAGAAGAGATTGAGGGAAAGCACAAAGTGCTGCCATTGGAGAGGGCCGAGACAGCTGAATCAGGGCGCTACAGACTTTTCATTATCAGAAACAATTACTCTGGCAAGAACAGCATGGGATTTCATGAAATGTTTTTGAACTCGGATTCCTGATAGGAGTGCATTACATAACTTGTGCTTTGTGAATGCTGGCAACCGGCAACCTACAGAAAGACACAGCCAGAAGCAATACACTCAGCTGCTTGCTTTTTTTTTAAAAAAAAAATATATCTGGGCCAAGCATTAAACAGACAACCCTATCTTTAGCCTTGCCCCTGCCCGCTTCATCAACAGAAGCCTGGTTTTCATCACAGATTAATAAACGAAACCTTCTATCGTTTTACTGTGCTTCCCACAGCCTTTTGGTAGGAGTTAACAATGCTCCAAGTCAACATTGCCATGGTGCTTGAAATGGCTTTGCATGTTTGTTCACTTGAAAGAGTCGTGGCGATGGGGTCAGAGAGAGGGTTTTAAACTGCCAGTGTGTACAACCTCAGAAACTTTGGGATGGTTTTGATCGCGTTTGGTTTCATGAAAATCTGTTGGGGAGCTGTCACTATTGCTTTTGTCTTTGGGTTTGATAATAATAACTTTTTTAGAAAAAAGCCCATGTTATATATTCCGCTGTCTTCTGAAGTGATTATTTGTATCATTTGCTGTTAAGGAAATATGTCTAAGTGCTGAGGAATTCTAATTAAGTAGGCTCAGCTGGAGCGAATAGCTGGAGGATTTCACAATACTGTTCTGAAATTATTGGCAGGCCGAGAAGCCAGGGAAATTCTTGAATTTTGGGGTTTTACCATGGTGGACGTAGCCACTAAATCTTACTTATTTGTTTTCAAATCAATGAGGTTTTAGACCATGTTATTTCACAATCTCTGTTGGTGGTTGTTCCGCTTTTTTACTTTCTCTTCCATCTGCCCTAAAAAAGATGCAATCCTAGCCAAACAAGCAAAACCTCTTCCATATTTCTAAGAGAAGTGTTTATAGGACTAAACACCATAGAATTTTGTTGGGTTTGGACGGGTTATTTATGAGAAAAAAAATTGGTTCATTGTCTTTGGAGGTAGAGACGATCCTGCTGAGCCCTTGAAGGGAACTGCATTGTAGGCAATTACTGCATTTGTGAAAATTTAACAGTAAAAACACATATTAAATTCTGCTGTAATATATCCTTTCCTATGTAGTGTGCTCATCAAAAACCAAGTCAAAATTTTTCTGTGTAACTCTTTAACTCTCTGTTTATATGGTAAACACTTCTCTGTTTTGCTTTCCAAGGGCCATCATTCCCTGCCTGCCTAATGTACTGTTGCTAGCAAAAATGACAGTAATGAACCAGGGAGAAACAGCCGTCTCTGGCCCTTTGTTTTCACTCCACTAGGTGAGCACATGTGTTTTTCCCTTTGCCTTTTCTCCTTTTCTCTTCGGGGAAAGGAAACCATTTGTATGCTGCACTAAGGAAAAGTGATTGAAAAGTGGAAGCCCATACTTTTCTCTTCAGCAAGCGGAGATCTGTTTTCAGTCTGATGTTTGGTGAAAGGAAGCTTCAGAGCTGCAGGCCAGCTGCCAGGAATGTCTGATTTCCTTTCCACCCACTCCTATGATCCTCCCTTTTGGCAGTGATTACCGATGACCACAGCTGTCATGCTAGGTCATGGTAAGCTGTCAAGCAAGGTAGTACATGAGATGTACAAGGCCCAGTCCTTGATCTGCGCTGAAGAACAGGATCTTAAATTGAATCTGGTATCAGGCAGTGCGTGAGCGCAGCAAACAGCGTTGGGCCGATGTCAGCTTGTCATTCTGGTTTCTTGAGAAGTTGGGCAAGCAGGAGGTGCTTCTTTAGCCAACAGAAAGCTTCTTCGCAACTTTTCCATAGCTAGTGATATCCTGAAGCATGAGGAGGGGTTGTAATTTAGTCAGAATGGATGGTTGCCTAGAATGGGTAAGTCCTTCCAGCCAGCTGGAACTAGAAATAGCACTTTAGGTTGCTCTCACCCAGTAAGTATGTAATAATACAGAACTCCATAATCAATGATCAGAACAATAGCATTCAGGTGGTTGTGCTGCATGCAGCACTCTGTATGGGTGACCGACTGTCGACATTATGGATGTGGCTGAAAATTACCACAGAACTGCAGACTTCAGTTCAGAAAATGATGGATGCTGTTGTGAGGGACATAACTTCTATAAATAGGACTTGCACTCTATGTAAGGTAGTATTTTGTTAAGCTTCACATGTTCAGTGCCAAGTGCATAAATGTCTTCTGAAGAGGTAGTATTTTACTATGTTTTATACTGTTGTGCTGGCTTCATAATGCACTTTTTGCTGTAGCATCTGTTCCTCTTCTAACAGCGTATTAAATAACGTGACTAAAACCCGTTAGGTGTTGGTTCTGTATGCCTTCCTCCAAAGGGGAAGGCATTTGCAATGGAGTGTTTGTTTTAAAAACATAGAAGAACAGGTTGCTTTCTGTTTCCCAGAGGAAAAAGGTCAACACTTGAGGGACAGAAGGTCATAAATGCTGCGATTGTCCATTGTTTTTGTGGGAGTTTATTGCAGCTTTAGGCTGGCACAGCCAAAGAACTTGTCTTCAAAATAGCCTCAGGGTATGTAGATGTAGGTGATACTGATTTCCTTCAGCTCTCATTTAAGATGACAGGATCTGATCCTTGTGGTCTTGCTCCAGTTGGAGGTACGATCACCTTAGCAAGTCCCATCTGAACTTCATTTGGTATGACTGACTTCAGAACAGTAAACATAATTTCAGTTCTTTTGCTCTCTGTTCTCACAAAACACCTACGTAACAAATCTTACATAAAATTAAATTTGATTTTATTAAGCTCTTACACAAGGTTGGGAGAAAATTCCAGGAACCCTCTGGACAAGAGCCGTTCTTTCTACAGATTTCTTCTGGCCAAACAAGGCAACTAATGACTACTTTCACAAGGCTGGGGATTCCACAGTTACAGCTAAGAGAGGTAAAAAAAATGTAATAAATAAACAAGTCCGTCCACAAACCCTTCCTCAGGAAACCAGCATGGGAAGCACAGGCATTTAGAATGACAATCCAGCATGTTCTGCCAAAGAGAGACTTTCCAAAACAGCTGTAGAAATGGCTACAGTTTCCTTGAACGTCCATTTTAATAGCGTTATAGCCTCAACTGTTTATATGTTAATCTAATTGTTTTCACACTGTCAGCTGTAACTATTGCAATTGTATAAAGTTTTAAACCCATGTAAGTAATCCTCAAGAGGGAGTGACAGACTTCAACAAACGCTGCTGCCCGTGAACCCAGCTACCTTCCAGCCTCCATTCATTCAGGTACAGTCGGTTTCGAGGCTGTGACAGAAGCTCTTGTTCAGTCTCCCTGTAGGATACCACATTTGCTTCATTTGTGCAGAAAGCTTTTCGTAACTGTCCCATGTTTGGAGCACTCAGGAATGAATATGCTTCCTCTCTTTGAATAATGGCTGAACTCCCAGTGGAAGAGGAGGTATTTAAATAACCACGTTGCCATGTAGAGTATCTCATGATTTCAATCCTCAGAGTCCCTGAGCTATCCGAGCACATATTTATAATCAGCTTGGTGAATGCTCTCTCTGGCTATTTATCAGCTGTGAGCCTGTGTTTCCACTTTACAAGTGCAACTATAACATAAGAATACGGCATGTCTTGTCATTGGCAGTTTTTTTTTTTTTGGTCTCCAAGAACAGAAAGTTCCCAACATAGGACAAAACTTCCTTGTGTAATCTTATATACTTTCTTCTCTTTGCTTTGCTGTCTTGGACTGTGGAACACAACTGCTGAGACACAAAAGGATTTCTGTGTCTGGCCCTCACTGCCATGTTGGCAAGTTTAGCTCTAAATGTATTTGCAACTGGAAGGACCTGTGTCCATACTATTGAACTCTCCCATACTCAAAAAAGCCACATTGACTTTTGGGAGCAGTGTCTGGCCTGTACTAACTCCTGAGCTATGGCTAGGAATTAGCTGTAACCTGGCACTCTCCCAAATGCTAGCTGACCCAGACTAAAACTGTCAGGGCTGCTCTACCACTTTAATAGGAAAGGCATTTGACGTCGCTTAATCTACCAGTATATGTGCAGCTCTTAGCCATAGAGAGACCCGTCTGTACTGGTCAAAGGGAGGACTCAAGCCCCTTACGTGAGACTCAGATGTCTAAATTTTAGTTCAGATTGAGAGTTCGCAAGGCCGTCTGCAGTCATCATGGTTTCTGAAAGCCCAGAGACACAATTTTGCTGATAAATTCTTTAAGTAGCACTGCCTTTATTCAGAAGTAATACCATTTTGGCAAGACTGAGTGTCCTGGCATGGTGAAAGCACCATCTGATTTGACATCTCCTGAAGGGTCAGGTCTGGTAGGTCTGCTCATGGTGACAGCAGTGGTTTGAGCACAAAAATGAGCAGCTGTTGGCTGCTTCCATTCAGAAGCATGGGTAGTGCTGGTGGTGAAACACTGGACTGTGTGTCAGAGCTCCCACCCAAACGTTCAAAGCCATATCCTTCACCTCAGATAAGAACAACTGAGGCTTACGTGAAGTATTCTGGGGTTTTCCGCTGAGTGAGGGATATGTGGATTAAGGATCCTACGGGTGCTGTGGTTGTAGGGTTCTGATTGCCTGTTTCCTGCAGAAATCTTCTGTCCTCTGTGCTATAGCTTAAGGTGAATGAAGATATTAACACTGACTGCTTAAAATAAAGAGTGATCTTGATCTGGTCATCCTCACCCAAAGGAATGTGTGAAGCCTCTGAATACAGGAGGGGTTAATGAGTAATTCCTATGATCAGCAGTGAGTTTAAAGAAGCTCTGTGGTGTACAGAAACGAGGGATTCCAGACACACTTTTCCATTTGTCGTTTCCTTTAGCAGCTTGACTGACTGAGGCCTCTGGCTGCTGGGAATCCCATTGCCATGCATGCAAGTGCTTCGTGATTGCACAGGAGTTGTTACCTGGGATGAGACTGCACAGCCTGCTCTGGGAACTGGGTGCCTGCAGCAGAAGTGAGCATAACATCACCATACGAGAGTCCCACTGAAAATGCAAGCAGCATTCACCCAAGGAAATTGAAGGCAGGTGTCCAGTGTCCTCAGGTAATGCCTTGGCCATGTGGCTGGCTGACTGCTCCAGGGTACATCACGTTGCTGTAAATAAAAAGTGGTGCTTTGAAGCAAACATGTTCTTGTCCATCTCAGCAGAGCTTGTGCTAGCAAATAAGTAAATTCCTGAAAAAATGCTGCAGAGAGACCTTCACATTCTCCATCTATCGACTCTGCATGAGAATTATCTACCCCTTGCAGCACTTCTCTGTATTTTACTTGTCTTGTCAGCCAATCTTGCCCTTACATTTGAGAAATGTAATTTCTCATCTCATCTTCTCATCATCTCATATTTTCTACCTGGGTGTCCATCAAGCAACTGCTTCAAGACAGGCTTTGAACTAAGAATGCTCCATTGCTTAAAGCCTGTTGATACCGCTAACTCCATAGGATATCAGAGAATACTGAATATCCACTTTTTGAAGACTGTAAACTGGCTTTTGTTGGATAACCAGAAATGTGAATCAACACTCAGTTTTGAAAGTTTAGATTTACAGTTGTAAAATAAATCTTCCCACTTCCAGCATAATATTTCATGTGCATGGTAAGGAGGGATTGTTAATTAAAAACTGTGTATAAGAACAACGTATTTTGATAACAGAGACTGTTGTAAAATGTGAATTGACTCAGATGTTTTTAGGACGTGCTAAAACATTAAAAAAAAACTTATTAAAAGTGCATAAAATACTGCTTGCTTGCTATCTAAATAGACATTCAACTTAAGTTAAATGGGTGTAAATTTCTGTTTAGACCTGCTAAACAGTAGTTTGACAGACACCGGGGGTAGGATGTGAACCAGATTTAACAGAAAACTGCTTAACACTTTGTGAAGAGCTTTCTGCTAGGTAGAAATGACTGGATTTCTCATGAAGGAGACATCAGTCATGAAGTTTTATTCCTTTGAGTGCCCTCAAGAGACCAGGCAGATCTGATCTGCGAGGAGCGCTGCTGACTCAGGCTGCGGGAAGGCATCAAAGGCCAGCCAAAGAAATCTCTGACCTTCACTTTGCCACTGACCGTCACTTGGGTTTTCCTGCCTGATAGAGAGGCAGTGGGCTGGGGTAGCTGGGGAGGAAACAAGAGACCAGAACCATTGACCTCAATCTAAACACAATACAGAAAAAGACAATAAACTCCAGGAGGAAAAACACAGGAGTGATTTGCCTAGGAGGAAGTGAGAATGTTAAATTCTCTCAAGTAACTTCGGGAGGTGTAATAGAGGAAATCTATTGAAAACACACAGAGAAAATTGTCTCTAGCCAGCGAGTCCTGTGACACACAGAAGAGTTGGATATCTACTATATAACTAATATTTTACAAATTATTAAATCTGTGAATGCTGTGGGATTATTGCAGTTGTGCATTCATATTACTTTTCTGTGTCTGGAAAAGTAGAAAGGTTATAAACTGTAGTAAATTAATCCTAATTTATCTGTTCATCTGAATATACATTCAATGTGGCAAAATTGTAAGCCGACTTGTCCAGTGTTGACAAAGATTTTTAGCGTGGGTCACAGTGACCTGTGATGAAGTTCATCTCCTTGAAGGTCTGCTTTACCCATTTTACCTAACACTACTACTTTTCCCTCTCCCTCTTCTCTCCTCCCCCCTCTTCCATATATCCAAAACCATGTTGTGTTTAATACAGAGAAGAAATGTAGCTATATGAATTGCCAAAAACATGGTAAGATTTTGGTTTTAACTTTTCTGCAGAGTTTGCACAAGTGTGTCACCTTGGCTTTAGGTATTCACAAGACTTCTGCTCTTCATGCTTATCCTTATCAGAGAGCGAGAAGACCCTTGTGCAGTCAAGCTTCTTTTTAACAAACATGGGAAAGTGGCTGGAAAGGCAGTTTGTAACAGTGGACAAGTTATAAATAATAACTTACATAATCACACTCTGAATAGAAATTCTTTAATTTTATTCATTACAGTATTATGTTACATTGACTCTGGTTTCCATGTATCAGAAGTGTAGGTTCTTAGACACAGAGATCAATTAACATATGTCAAGGGTAATTCTTATAGTCTAACTGCGCCTGGCTGACTGACAGCACCTACACATGTGGAGGGGACAGAGCACTAGAATTTAGGTCTCTTAAAGGAATTGTGTCCTGTCAGATGATGAAGATTAAATAATGGAAAGTATTCTCTTTCTTTCCAGTCTCTTGAGTTTGATATTTTTATAACTCTTAACCCAGACTAAATCTTCATGCATTTTGAACATGAAAAAATATAGAATTTCTGTCTTTTATAAGGTACACATTAATTAAAAAGGAAGCTAGAAAACCATCTTTAGAGTAATTCCTTCTATAAGAAAGAGACAAAAAGAACCAACTTATCCTCCCCCAGCAAGCTAAACCTTAACAGCACAATTCCATAATGAAAGTGAAAATAAATTTTACGCCTTTCTCCTAATTGATGCTATATTGCCAGGTAATTGCAATCCTTTTTGTGTGTGTGCCTACGACATTGTGCTCATGTTCAGTGCTGTGAAAGAAAATCCAGTAAAATTCTATTTTGCAATGTTGGAAGCAGCTGTTCTTATTTCAAAGAAAATAATAAATTTTGTTAAGTCAACAGTTATGACTAAGTGTGCCCAAGTACAAGACACACTGAGTAAAATGGTATGATTGTAAGCCTCTTCATGTTCTGCCCAAAGCACCCTGAGAAAAAGTGTCTCCGGAATCTACCATGTAGCATGTGGGTAAAGGAAGAACGTACCGACTTCTTACTATCGATGTGTCTCATCGTTCCATACTTTGGCACATCTTTTCTTTATTCCCTGTGCTGATATTGTAAGTGACTGAACACATGGAAATATATCTTACCATATCAATATTTCCTTGATGTTAACAATGTCGAGCAATGACATCGTAAAATGGGGAACTGAGAACAGCTTTGAAAAAGAATCGTTGCTAGGTTTAACTCTCTGTTGACTGGCCAACAATGAAAGAGGTGGTTCACGTTTTGTTTATTGCTTGTTCATTGTGTATCGTTATGGCTACACGGCGTGTTTGGGCAGCCTAGTTCTCACTCCCATAATTAAAAGAATTCCTGAGTGCAGGAGTACTTCTGGGAAAGCAATAGAATTAGATCAGTAGAGGAGATTTGATTTATGTGAACTATTGTCTGTCATACATTTTGTCTCCAATCCTCTTAATTTAGGAAGATCTAGACATCAAATGCATAGGGATTTTGTAAGAAGTGCTTTAGATTCAGGCTCACAATGGATTTAATTTCACTAATCAGTTCACTGCCCTCCAAATGTCTTTAGCGTGGAGGTACTCTGTTGGTGCCCAGCAGGTTTGTAGAGTCTAGTAAGTGGTTAAACCTAACTTTCTAAAAATGATCATGTCAAGTGTGATGGTATGACCAATTTAAAAGTCTTTGGAAAGTTCTATATTTCTTCTTTAGAGAATATAAAGTTATTTTTCATCTCTGTGAGTTATCTTGGCTCTGAGTCCTCATGCAAATGAACACCAACTAGTAGGAATACTTCTGTAATTCCAGGGTGACATAATAAATAGGGGTGAGAAATTTCTAAAGCTGTTTGCTTGCTGGTTCACAGGCCTGTAGTGTTACACTTTTCTTGTGCACTCTGGCAGCATTTGCTATCTAAGGGAGTCTGTATCAGCTAATGGCAGAATTAGGTGTAGCAGTGTGGCAGACCTGCGATTATATACTGTAGCTGGAGAATTATCATGGATACAACCCTGGACCTATGCCTAACGGTAGACCCAGCATCTATGGCATCTCACTGATGTGCGCTTGAGCAGGAGGAAGGTGTCCTGTGGATCTTTGGAAAGGTCACGTTCCAGCAGGCCATGTGCCTTACAGTAGCATCTGGGTGGATGGGGGGAGAACATTTGGTTGGGAGTCTGTCTTAAAAAACCCACAAATCAATATACCAAAGGAAATTTTGTACGCTGTCAGCTGGCATCTACTTTCACTAAGAAACAAGAAAGTGGAGCTACATGTCAATTCTCCTGGTCTTCTGTGTTTGCCTTTCATGCTATGAGAGTAGGAATACATAACCTTAATATGCAGTTTATGTAGTTTATATGGTCTCAACCTGGTCTGTATTTCAAACGGTGAATGGACAACTACGTCACAGGCAAGTTCTGGAGAAGATAAAAGCAAAACAACCAAACACTAGAGGAAAACCAGGCAGAAGACTTCATGTTATGGGGCTGAGAAGCTAACGCAGGCATGCAGCTGGAGCGGTGGGCTGGGTATTGTGTGCATGACCAGTGCTTCCAATGTTGTTTCATCCTTCTTAAAACCACTGGCACTGCTGAACAAACTGTGTAGAGTATGTTCAGCTTTATTTTTTATTGTTATAACTTTCTTCCTTTGGATAATCTAAAATTAAATACTCTGTAGATTCAGCTACAAAAGCTCAAATTGTAAATAAATCCTAGCTGTGCATGTAAAAGAAACCTCCTTGTAAACAGAGTGTCCTGCTGCCACAGAGCAGCACTGCAGCACTGGCACTTGCTATGGGATGTTTGGTCTGCTAACAGACTGGAGCAGGACAGGGAGTACATTGGGGCTTATTTGAATACATCTGAAGAGTAATGGCTTATAAAGACTTGCAATAAATAATAAATGCCCAAGGTGATATTCTTTCTAATGAACGTTTTAATGGTTTCTTTTCCCCAGTAGGGGACTCTCAGACTTCTTAATAGAGGCACAGAATGAACTCTTTGTGTCACAGCTGGCTGTCTCCATCATTTTTTGTTTTCTTCTCGCCTGTCCCTCATTGCTGGCTGCCACTGCTTCACTCTGCCTCTGGCTGTGAGGGCAAAGTTTACAATGTCTTCAAAACCTGCTGTTTGTTTTCCCTGGTTGGGGTAAAGCTTGATGAGGCACAAAGCAATGGCTCCCCTGCCCACTGAAATGCCCTGGCCGCAGGGAGAACATCTCTGAGACTCAGCCCTGCTCCCTACACCAAGTATGAACTGGGAACAGAAGAACGAAGGCTGCTTCTGCAGTAAGACAGTTACAGGCTGTCCTGGTGGCGTGATGAAGATTAGCTGGATAATTTTTTAAACTATCACCCAAAGCAAACTTCAGATATTTTTACATGGAAGCAATGTATCCCCAGGGTATCCATGCTCTCTACGTAGCTGATCTTTGTCTGTGGATTCTTTGCTAGACACAGGTTTCTTTCTTTTTTTCACTTTTTTTTCCTAAAATTTCCAGAGGCACCCTGCATGATGGAAAACAACTTCGTGTTCTGCCTCCATAATATCAGAAAATCTGAATAGTAGTTCTCTATCAAAGTGCTTTGTGTTAAAATTCAGTCCTGCTGGGAGATTATGCCTAGCCACCTTTAAATGGTTAAGAACTGTATTTTTAACTGGAGTTAGAATATTTCCTAAAGGAACCTACAGTCTGGGATGGAGTCCAGATGTACATTTGAGATGGCTAAAATGGAAAGTCCTGATTTTTTATTAGGCATGCCATTCAGAGTGCAAAATGAAGTGTGAGCAAAGAAAGCATGTTGGCATGGCAACAGCAAGTATAATTTAAAGCAACAGGTTTTGATTCTGACCTGAGAAAGGAACTATTTGTCCTGAGAGTCAGCTTGTGGCCCATAAAAGTTTTAAAAGACAGCAGCTCGTCTTCACTAAAGGCCAGCAGCTGGAGAGATGGATACCTCAGAGCTCTTTGGCCAACAAAAGAATCTAATTATTCTAATTGTTGTTGCTCTGGCATAGATGTGCAAAAAGGAATTGCTTCAATAATGCATCTATTTCTCATATGATAACTACCTACAGGCAACCTCTTAAGCACAGGGTCTCTCTGTCATTTTTAATAAGGTATGTGATGTTTGTAGAACTGTAAGACACAATAAGGCTAAGTACTTTGCAGAAAAATTCATACAGTGTCAACTACCAAGATTACAATTTAGGGTTTAGAAATTCCTATCTCCCAAACCTATGATGAATCCACAATTATGTCCCCACTACTTGTTACAACTATTCAACTGAAAAGACTGAGAGAAGACATGAGTATGGGAAAGCAAGCTGTTTTCTAGATTAGTTTATTAAGGCTGGAACTAATGGCCAATAGCTTAAACTGCACATCTGATGCCAGGTATTTGGTTTTGAAGGTCGTGCTCATTTTCCTTTCAAGATTAGCTGCTCTGGATTCCTGAGAGTAGAGCTGGCTGCACAAGCCACATTCAAAACATTTGACTCTCTAATTCCATCTGCTGCCACCTCATCTGTCTCCATGGGAAGAAGCAAATTTACAGGCGCAAAAGGAGAAATGAACCACTTTCCATTTTTTTTGACTTACAGGAAGAAATAAGAAACACCACAAATCTTAAGAGTAACTTTGATCTTCCAGGATTTGCAATTCATCCTCTGGACTAAAGATGCTTGAAGAAGTTTGGCTAAGGGTAAGGTATAATCTTCCAGAATGAACAAAAGATTCTAGACGTGACTCAGAGACTCACCACGGAGAGGACTTGGGTCACCGCACTGGAAGGCAGGCAAAGTGTAGGCATCTGTGTGCACTTCATGACCTGAGGATCCTTGTATTGTTTTCACCTCGTTGGTTGCAGGCGTCTTCATAGAATAGTGGGCAAAAGGATTTGTGCTTACGAACTGCGTATGCACTGAAGGCATAGAATAAGAACATCTTCCACTGTGCAGATGCCTGTGAAGTAAGGCTTTTCTAGTCTTCTGACACACCATGCCATGCCCTCACCATAGCCAAATTTGAATAGCTCAAGGTATATGCAGAAACCAAAGTGTAGCCTTCTTGTTGCACCATGATTTGTTGTTGTTCAAGACTTGTATGACCCATTCACAGCTCTTTCTATAGTGGGAAAAAAATTATAAAACACACAAGACTTGAGTTTGGTGCATTTTTGACACTGTGACTGCTGGCTGTATTTGGAATATGCATCCTAGTTAATATAGGCCTATCCTGGCCTACATTAACAGTCTCTTTGTCCATATATTTAATATTTTATTTCATTTAAAAAGAAAGGTGCTTAAAAGGTTCCAGTGTGGCTGAAAGCTTTCAACAGAGGTACACTTAAAATGCGTATTATTTGTTTCATATCCTGTTGAGAGAAGGAAGAACATGAGGTGGGGCTGCAAGCAGTGAATTTCAGTGTCTTTTGATGCAGCATGGGTCAAGTGCATGTCATGACCTGAAGTCCCTTGTAGCCCTCTTTTATGTGGTTCTTCCTTTTCTGTTCTTGGTGAACCTTTTGAAATTTTCTGCTGTTAATGAGATTTTTTTTCAGAAGCATGCATATGTGAAATTTTCCTGTTTAATAATGTCTCCTAGATCCTCTCCCATTGCCTGCTGAAGTCAACGGAAGGATCCCCATTTCATCAGTCTCTTGGAAAGTTCTTTGTAGTTCTGAAATTTTTCCGATTGCTGCATTTTTTCTTGTTACAAGTATTTGGAATATAGCAGGAACCGGTAGTACCTATACTGGGATAAATGTCATCAATCACATGTACTGTAAATTGCTGCCCACGTAAAATTCATCAGGTAGACACTACCCTTGGCTTCATCACAGTGGGATGCAGCACAGGAATATGGTGGCTTGACCACGCACGATGAAAATACAAAAAAGATAATATTCTTTCCTTCTATTTAAAGTATACCATGTAGCACTTCCTTTGGAGGAACTGAGAAGTAATTATCATCGTACCACCATTTCCTCAGACTGACTAGATTAACAACAGGTTATGGGGGTCCAGAGCCAGGGAATTTAGCCTTGTTACTATTTTTAGTTCCTCTCTGTGTCCTATAATATGATTTCCCATTAGCTAAAAGTGTCATTTCAGGAAATAGCCTTCAAGGGCTGGTTTGATGTGGAGTGGGGGTGAGGGAAGAAAGCAGTTGCCCTATTCCAATATAGCTGTAGACAGTTACTTAGTAAGAAGCAGGTATGGGATTTTCTTATCTGTTAATTTTTTTTCAGTTATCGTTCAGCTGGGTGGCATCTTCGGGAAGTTCACGCAGGCCACTGCATCTCATCCTTTTACAGGTAGTCAGTAATAGGGTAAAAAAATTGAAGGGATGGTAATAAATCACCTGGTTACAATTTTCTAGTTTTGCTAGTTGCTAAATTTTATTAGTCAGAGACTGGAATGTTAGCCTTATTAATATTGATTAGTCATAGCTACATGGAAAGACATTTGCCTCATCCTCAGGACTGGTAATTGTCCTGAGATTATTTTTCTTTTGTGCCATTATTGTTCCTGACAGGACAACTCCTCCTGCTCTGGAACGGAACAGTTCACAGTCCTGAAGGCCATGTGTAACTTGAACATTTCTTAAAGACCTCAGTAGTTTTGATTTGTGGTTTAAGAGGTTTACTGTCTCCTGTTCCATGTTTATTGAATTTAGAAGTTCATACATGTCCAATAAAACAGTCCCGCAGGTGGATGTGTTTGTCACAGACTCCAGCCTTAAGTATATTTTCTCTTACTCTGTTTTTTGATTTTTTTTTTAATCTTTTCCTGCTCCTGCAAATTCAGAAAGAAAAGGTTATATTTTTACATAAAGTACTGTTAATCCTGAATGAATGAGAGTATTGGGTGAAAGAAACCTAGCAATTGAAACTATGGATAAATTTGCAAGGAGAGAACCCCATAAATATCTAGTTTCTTGAGGAGACCTCATAAACTAACACCAGAAGTAAAAGGCCAGCAAAGGCCTTGTATGCTCCATATGAAAACCAAGATTTTTTTTTTTTTTACTTGAACTATTTGATGGACATCTGGAATAACCCAATTTAAAATTAGATTACCTGAGGGAAAATTTGTCCCTAAACAACTTGTGAAATTCTACTTTCCAACTTTTTTTAGCATACTTTCAAAAGTGAAGATGCTCTTCCAGCAATAAGTTTTGCACAAAGTCTTCCGTGAACAGGAAACTTCAGTAATGTTCTTGATCAAATAGAATTGATTCCTGGAAAAACTGATCTACAAATTTATTTTTATTCTCGTGTGACTCATTACAAACAGTTCATTTTTACAGTTTTTTTTCCCCCATTAATGCAGACAAACCCCACACCTAGACATAGAGTGACTATAGTGACTGTTGTTAGGATTAGTGGGGGTTTTGTTTTAATTGTTCTGTACAGAGTTGAAACAAAAGTTGTTTGTTTTGGTATAATGTGCATTTGTATTTTATTTTGCATAAAGTCTAATAATCCGACATCTTTATTTTCAAGGGTAATTCTATTGGACTCTTACATCTGAATGCCTCCTGGTCTTCCACATGACTTGACTTCAGATAGAAAGTTGATCATCTATTTTAGTAGTAAATCTGGTCAGAGATGTTGTGCCACTTCATTTTTAACTGGATTTTAATTTGACAGATGTGTATTTAGATAGCCTATATCATCTGACTGATGCACAAAACATGTGTTCCTCCAAGGACACCATGTATCTTCTGCACCTTTTCCATCTCATTTATGCACATGTACGGATAGTGCTGGCTATTCAAAAGATATTGATATAAAAATGATGACAATTTTTTTATAATCAAACCAGAGCATGACTGGAGCAAATCAAGAATGCTTCAAAGCCTGTGTGCCAGACCTCCTTGACAAGAGCAGGTGGTTGAAGAGTCAACAATATGACATAAGTGCTTTCAGTGTGATCCGAATGAGCATAATTGATTCACTACCACATGATATCCATATACTTTGTGGGGGCCTTTATTCCAATGAATGCTGCTTTGAGACATAAATCAGCATAGGGGGATGTTTCTACTAGTGCTGATCAATGAGAATCATCATTTATATGTGAGATGCGTGGTTCTATACTTACCCAAGACCTCTTACAGGTGCTGCTCCCTTTAACAGTGAATAGTTGAAGAATATGTTTCCATGAACAAGAATTCAAAAGCCCTTTTGATTTTTGCATAAAATTAGTTTGCATGGTATTGCGTGCTGGTACGTGATTATCAGTTGCATACTCAATGATAAAATCACCAAAATCTCTCAGAAAAAATTGTGCAACAAGTGTCCTAAACATTCATAAGCAACAAGAACACAGCATGGAGAGAGGTAATAGCTAGTGATTTGTCAAGAACAAGTTATGACAAAGCAGACTAACTTCCTGCTATGATGAGGTAACAGGTCCACAGATACAGGGGACAGACTAAGCCTCCTGCTCCTACATTACTTAAGTTTTGGCACTCTCTTGAATGATATTCTCATCGGAAAGCTAAAAAAATGTAGTCCTGAGAGGAAATGCAAAGCTGAATGAAAAGTGAAACTCTGAGAAAAATTACCTGATTTTATTGTTTAATTGAAATATACTGAGAAGTTTCTACAGGGAGTTGTTCTTGATTAAATATTGTTAAATATTCTCACGAATGATCTGGATGAGGGAATAATATTATATGCAGTAAATTTGCATATGACAGGAGATGGGTGGGTTCTGAACATGTGGAAAGCAGAATTAAAATCCCAAATGATCTTGACAAATTGGAGAGATCATCTGAAAAAAATAGGATTAAGTTCAATAGGGACAAATGCAAAGTGTTAGGCAGAAATAATCAATTGCACAAATACAGGATGGGGTAACACAATAGACAGCAGTTCTCTGGAAAAGATCTGGGAATAAAAGTGGATCAAATGAAACATGAGTTGATGAATTATTAAAAAGCTAAGTGACCAGCTAGTATGTATATGAAGACCAGAATGCAGCCTGCAGAAGTAATCTTCTAGTATTTTATACTGGCAAGGGCTCAGCTCAGAGCACTGTAGCCAAGGAGAACTTGAAAAATTGGTTATTAAGCACTCAAAAAAGAAGATGGAAGGGTCAGGGCAATAATTAAGATGTAAAAAACCCCCACTGTTGTAAAGAGGAAGGGAGTAATATGGCCTTTTTGTTCATGGCAGACATAATAAGAAATAACAAGCTAAATTACACCAAGAGAGAGTCAGAATAGTTATTAGGAAAATTTTTCTAAACACAAACATAGCGAAGCCTGGGGAGGTAGTGAAGTCACCATCATTAAGAACATACATCTGTCACAAGTGACACGAATATTGATTCTGCCTTGAGGGCAAACCAGATGACCTTTTAAAGTCCTTTCCAGCTCTACTTCCTATAATTTTATATCAAGACAGGAATAGGTTTTGCAACTCTGCTTATCTCAAATAGCACCTAATTCTATGAGGAGATTTACTGAGTCACAGGAAAAATTCTTAGTCAACAAGACCAATACTTACACAGGTACAAAAAGTAGATTTGGTGAAGTTATTGCTTAGCATTCTTGCCGTGTGAACTGTTTTGTTAAACTTCTACCTGGAAGTATTTTAAGATTAGTATTTCAGGTTAGTACAAGTATAACAAAATAAATTGTAACTTCTGAAGTGATCTGATCTATTTTAGGGAATAAGGGTGAGTATTCAGTAAAATGAATTCTTACTTAGTGGCCCATGGAAAGTTTTGGGGAAAGAAAGGTGACTGACTCACGCCACCTTTATGTATACTCCTGCTGTTGCAGGCTGCGGCTGTCTCAGGAGCTCGTGGCTGTAAGAGACCCACACAGAGCACTCCGTACTTTGGTATTGTGCACTGTGTCCGTGACCTGAACCTCAAAATCGCTCCCAGCAGAATGGGAGAAATGAGTTGCAGACAGCCAGTGCAATACTTTTTATCACCTGGACTTTGTCTTGGGTTAATCCTCCAGGGCATCTTTTGTGCAATGCAAATGGGGTGATCAAGGGGCCAAGGAATGAACAGTATCAATTTAATTCCTGTGTCTATCTGAAGCTCTCTCTTTTGGTCTCTTTTGATGTTCTGAAGCGTTGCTTGAGCACTGCTCTCAGTCTGTCATTTGTTTAGGCTGGTGATAAAATGCTTAAAGGATATAGTGCTGCAGAAATATTTGCCCTATCCAAAAAATATATGTATTTCTGAATATTTAGGGAAGCTTGTGAAACTCTTCATACCTTTGTGCTCCTTGAAGTCTGTGGTAACTTTTGTATGCTGCTTCCTTCCAGCTTTATGTACCACATGGTACCAAATTACTGTAGCAGAGATTGGGAAACCTCTGTTTAGCAGGTCTGGTTTATGGTTATGCTAAAAATAGAGGTAAAATATGTAACTCATTTCAAGAACAATTTCTTCAGTGAGATCACAGGATCATTTAAAGCTGTCCAAACACTTAGGATGAGTGTCCAGATAGTCTGGATTTATTATTATTTTTTGCAGGAAATTTGGAAGTGAGACAGCTTACTCACTGTGTAGATGATTCATATCTTTATGTCCTAGTTTGAAGTGGTTCACCACACCATGGTCACAACTCCAGAAGTGTCAGATGATCATCAGACATCACTCCTGCCTGTAAGACTGATTGATTTTTCCAGCTTTCTAGAGCTTTCATGACTTACTAACCTCTCCCCCCAAACCCTAACGATTTAGTTTCAAGAACAAGCATTAGGAAACTGTTTACGAAGTAATTAAGATAC
>WAAD01015769.1:337528-393592 GCA_013389945.1 Fregata magnificens
GATAGTACAGGGTGAAAATTATATCTGGCTTTTATTAATAGAGTTGTGTGAAATAGCAAATATAAGAAAAAGGTAACTTGGAAAAGGGATCCATTTTAATGGGAAAATGTTTTGCTGTCAATGGTTATTGGTAGTATTAGTATTGGAATTGTGTTCAGGGTCTGCTTTGAGATGAGAGCACAGGGAGGAGCCACACTGCACTTTTCACTCTGCATGTGTCTAATAAAAGATTCCCTGTCTTCAGTGGTTTGCAACTCCCACAGGGGTGGGATAAAGGGAGTTCCCGCTTACAGAGAGCATCGAGGGCAGGAGCTTAACTGCAACACTTTGAAAATGTCCTTGAAATTACTTGGTAAAATGTAGTTTATGAATGTGTAAAGCTGCTCTAGGCATTTTGGTTTCATTCAGCTTTTTCTGTTTGTTTTTTTTTCTTCTTTTTTCTCCACCCTCTTCTCAAGGCTGGCCTGAGATCTTAAAAGGCACTATAGTTTAGACCTTTGTATTTTAATAACATTTGGCTCTTTCTAATCTGTTACCTTCAGCCCGCTCCATATGGTATTACAGCACAAATGAAGTACAAGAAGTCCTTAGGACTCTGGATATTTCTTTGTAATAGACAACTTATTTGCTGTGTTTTGCCTCTTTGTAGCCAAACACGATCCTCTTTCCTTTGATATTTTAAATGATTTCCTTAATTATTTCTGGGACTAATTTTTGGGTTGTTGCTTGCTCAAGAGTAGTCTATTGTGTGGTCTAATGACAAAATTTGAGCAGATTAGGCTTGCTAGTACTTGCTTCTATCTAAAATAGATGAGTGCCATTGTGAAGGCTGAGTTTCTGACACAATATTTACAATTATAAACTCAGAAGTTGCTTTCTGTGCATTTTCTTCAATAGTAAATTAAGATTCTTTGTCCTGGTTTCAGTCAGTAAATTTGCTCATTAGAGCGTTTTTATGTAACCACTTTTTGACCGAGACATCTGTGGAAAAGTGACAGTGAAAAAGTGATAACTAAGGGAAAAGTTAACAAGTTAAACCAAACATTAAACTTTAAAAGATTTCGATTTGTGAAGCTTTAAAGCTGTCCTAGGTGTAAAATAATTTAGATCTTGATTCACCAGTTCATCTTCATTCTGGAAACACTTCCGTTTGGGGACTACACAGAGATCTTATTTTAGGTGTGTGCTTCTGCCCTGTTGAATCAGCCCAGCGTTATTTTGCTCACCTGGAGATCTGCTTCCTCTAATAGACGGAGGTCAAATTTGTTTTATAACTTGAATATTAATGTATATCAAGAAAGCCAGAGTTCTTAGGGGAAGCTTGATTTAATCTGAAAGCCAAAACACTTCCAACTGGATACGTTTACATCCCGGCTGCAGACACGCACATCCTTTACTCCCTGGCAGTGAAGAATACGCAATGAAGCAAAGATTTCTCTGATGTCGGCATTGTAGAGCCCCTTTCTTCTTCCTGTCCTTCTCTCCCCTACCCTTCAGTTTGGGATTCAGGGGTCAGAGAAGTTCAGTTTGGGTATTGAATTACAATGTTGTCGCTATTTTGGAAAGGAAAATGCTGGCTGAAAATGTGAAACCTTTTTTTCTCCCATTTTGCACAGTAAGTATCCCCACAAGTGAAAATATATGGATGCAACTGCAGCGCCAAATTAAACGCTATCAAAAGCATGGTAGCTTTAAAATTATAGAGGTATGTGAAAGACTGTTTAGTCTTTTACCTGCTGTATGTAATATAATAACATTGATATATGTTGAACAGCCATTTGGGATTTTATATATCAAACAGAGAGTCTGTGTATTTTGAAATTTAATCCTCGTGAAATATTTGACATCCTGAGTGGGATAATTGACACAGGGACACTAATTAGGGAGTTGTAATTCAGAAGATTCTGATCATGTAGTTTATACTGACATGTATATTGTCCCCCTGGTAACAGCGTTAATGGTGCTTAGACATGTGCATCAGGAAAAGAGAGCATACCCCGGGGAGCTCTGGAAATCAATCTCCTATGTAATGCCATTTTTATAATGCTCTAGAAGGAGTGGATTTACACATTTTTCCATTTATTAAGCTGATCATACATAAAAAAGTCTGGCTTTGGAATAGCTTGACTCAGCTGGTGTTTTCATTCTTAAAAATCTGCAGTGAATAATATCTCCCCCCGAAACTGAGCTTTTCACCTAAAGTGTTTTGCAGTTCTCAGTGTTCACTTGAAATCTTGGGTAAATCTATTATATTCAGCTGAACCGAGTCCTGTTTACCTTATGCAGGGACTATTTCATCAACTCCTGAAATGCAAAACCTTCTGTGGCAAAAGAGAAAAGGCAGTCTTGTGACTGCGGCTCTGACCTAAAGGACATGCTGTCTCCAAGTATGATTTCATTCAGGTAGTGAGAGTAAGAACTGCATTAAAAAAACCAAAAAGATTGGCCTTAGACAGACAGGTGAGCTCAGGTTTTTTCTCTCTTTTCCTCCTGGCTTTGTGATCATTCTATGCACATAATCAGACTGTCTGCCTGCCCCAAACAGAGCATTCCTTTATTGCATTTCAACAAATCCAAGAACCCTTGGACCCTGTTTCCTTGTCTTTACCAGACTTTTCAAACTTTCTGCATGATCATAAGGCTTAAGTCAAGAAATTCTTTTAAAGCACTCATTTGCTACATGCTAAGTGAATGCAGAAAATTATGGGTTAATACTGCTTAAGGTGCAGTACTCTACCACTGTAGAAGACAGAAAAGCAAAGAACAGGCTAAAATCCAATTAAAATTGCTAGAGTAGTTACCAAATTTAAAACCACCTGGGGGATATTGGTCTCATTCTTGAAAAATGTGTAGAGGGATTTTTAACTTTTTCAAAATTAAACATTTTTTAGGTCTCCTTGTCTGCAACTTATCCAGAAGCTGGCTCTTTCTGCAGTACAGTGTGTCCTCTGATGCTCATGTTTGGACGTTGCTTCAGCAGTGATTCAGAGTTCCAGCTATTGTTTCACTAACACCAGTGCCTGCCGTGCTGGGGGTTTCCCCTCTCATCTCTTTCCCAAATTATCAGACAGACCCAACCCTCTTCTGTTCATGAAATATGACAGGAGGCCCCAGTTTGGGCTGGGGTGGCTACAATATACTATTTATGCAATTCTAGCATTGCAGCTGCCCTGCAGAAGAAATAATGGTTATTCATTTTCGTATCTGACGTGGGAACCCAAATGCTTTGAGGCATCAATGAGAGGAACAGTCATTGCGATACAGTGCGGGCGGCAGCACTTTGTCAAAGACTGCGCTTTGGTAGAAGTACCTCCTGTAATCAGCGTTATCTTGCAGCTCTGTGCGGCTTCTCTGCAGAAGAGTCATTTTTGTAGTTCACTTGGGGGGAAAAAGAAGCAGATAGGCTTAAAAATGTTAAGAATTACCAGTGCACAAAGATCCATGCAAAGCTTTTGCTATTTAAATAGAAATGTGGACAGAGACTGCGTGTCTTGGAAACAAGACATCAAGTAGATTGCTCTACTGCAGCTGTAAATTCAGGCTGGATGGTACCAAAAAGGGCTGAGGGTATTAACTTTGTATGTCCTGCAGCACAAGGACATGGAAAATGGAAAAGTGAACATGTGACGTACAGGCTAAGCCAACTTTTTAAATGTGTCCATACCACCCCAGCCAGCCACCTGGGCTGGAATCCACTATCATTTGGTCTAACGCTAAGAGGGTTTACAAAACAAGCCTTTCACAAGACTGAACTTCATCTTATGACAGCTCTCATCTGTATAACACACATGCTACTGTGATGGGACTGCTAACGTGAACTTCTCCGATACACTTCATCTCATCAAGGCTAATGAGAATAGCCATTACATGTGTTCAGAAGTGTCCTTGACTTACGGCAATGCCAACATCTCATATGGTTGCAATCTTCCTTGTATGTGGATATTTCCAGAAGATTTTCTGAAGGTTTTTTTTGAACTTTTCATTTTTGTTTCTTATGGAAATCAGAAGAAATTATTAGTTTGCCCTGTGTATGGACTTTTCTCTTAATTAACAATTTTCTGTATTCATGTTAACCGTACCTTTTTTTCCTTCACCTCCATTTACAGTTAAGTTATTTAATCATCTGCAAATATGGATTATATTTTCTTTGCTACATGCCCTTTATTGCTCTGAAAAGTATGGGGCACTCTGAAGCGTCATAAAATAATGGTACTCATCTCAAATCGCAACTTTTTCATATGTTCTTAACCTTGCACCTCAGCAGCAGTCTAAATTCAATTCATTCACTAGTTAATACTATCCTTAGAGATGGGCTAGGAGGTGGAACGAGCAGGTCTCAGCCTCAAAAGTTGCTTGGTATTTTGCTTCATTTGTGATGCTTCAGCATGAGACATAAAGATTTCCATTTTAAGTGCCTTTGCAGGCACTGTTGGTAAATTCTGACAATAATAAACATGATTCTTCTGCCTGAGTCTTAAACTTTCCATAGGCTTTTTTGATTTTGTGCTGCTTACAGTGCTTGGACCCTCAATATAACAGAGAACAATGCTTTATTAAAACAAGCTGCTCTATAAAATGTGTGCTTACTCAGCTGGAAGCTACTTGGCCATTTCTGCTGCTGCTCTCAAGTTCCAGAGCTGCAGATGGGGTTGGGTTAACGTAACATAACTTTCTCAAGAGCCTGCAATAGGACTTGACGTGTTTTCTGCTACGTATCCTCATCTTCCAAATTAACCTGAAGACAAATGGGATCTCTTAATTTGCTGCTTCTCACAGCATATTTGGCTGTTATAGTAGTGTCTGCTTTATATTTTGTGTAAACCTGAGTCCTTAAGGAGCTGGTTAACTAAGACCGGAGAATACCCTATGTACAACAAAAGTCAGTGGCACACTTCAGCATGCAACATAACAGAGAAAAAATCAACAGAAAAAATTGAAAAATCTTGTGATAGATGGCATGTGTGCCTGATCTTTGGTTCAATGTCTTCCCCTCCTTCTCTGGGCATGTGACATTCAGTTGTGAGTACACAGAATCACAGAAAACCTGAACAACAATAGCAGCAGTGTGGAAATCAACCCATGTACCCAGACTAACTGAGTGATTCCAGAAGATGTGGGAAATTCTATTGATGGAAAACCTGATTCATACAATTCTCCCTATCCCAAAAGTACAACAAACAAAACCACTCCTGTACACATGTATATTTGGAATCTGTCCACTGAATATGCCAGGTGCTAACAAACAATGCTCCTGAGCATATTTTTACCAGGAAAACAAAATGCAATATTTGAGAATAAATCATGAAAAACAAAGCCCGTAACACAGTGTGCTGCAAGTGAATCAGTCTTTAACAGAGAGGACTGACAGTTGTTACCTTCCCTCTTCATTACCCCTTGAAGACAGACTGAAACAGTAATGGATGTGCAACTTGTTGAACTGCTACATCTGTAGATCCCTTCCCAAAGACAATGTTAACTTCCCATTTCTGCCTTTCCCTCTCATTTTAATCTCATGTGAGTTTGAAAGGGAGTAAGAGAAAGCCTTGACTGATAGGTAGCAGTACCATTTAGGACAAGCTGAAGCCATTTCAAAGACATACAAAACTTCTAGATGAAAATATACACATAGTGTAGAGACTTCAGCTCAATATAGCTTAATTCAACACTCCAAACTAAATTTTTACGTTATGGCTAAAGCTATCAATGAGTGAGTCCCTAATTCCCTGTGGTTGGTTGTATATCTGCCTAGTGTCTTTTATGGTAGCTGCTGTAAGACCAATGAACCAGTTATTCCTCAGGAAGACCATAGCCTCCTCCCACCTGCTGTTTACATTCCCACCCATTCAGCTACAGGGCTAGGCAAAGGAAGGAAATGGTCTTGCGCTACACATGCTTACGTGACACAGTACGGTATGTTAGAAATAAATGAACTGATTTGCTGAGGGCTGAAGTTAGCTAGGGGTCTTTGGTTAACTCTGACAGAAGCCTCACTGGGTCTTCAGCTGCACGTTCTCCACAGGTGAAGGAAGCAGGTGACAGGACCAGCTCAAAGTAGCAGTCTCTCTCCCAACCCAAAATTGGATTAAAGCAAATGAATTTGAGAGAAATAATTTAAAACCCAGAAACTGTAGGAGAAGACTCCAGGTGACGTTGTGTTCATGGAGATATTAGGACAAGTTTGCTCTTCTCTGTGCACGAACACTGATCAACAAGCTGCTTTCTTTAATCAGCAATGGTGATGGTGATGAGGTGATGGTCGGGGTTTTTTTTGACTCCACTTCTTTAATGAGATAAACCCTTACCACTATTACAAGTGTTGAAAGGTGTTAGTAACAGCAACATCAAGAGTGGTGGAAACCAGCATCACTGTATGTTTTTGGTAATGTGGGGAGCAGATGTAACTTTCAACTTTTTAGAAATTATCTTAGACACCATATTAATAATAATTTAAAAAAACAGTGAAAACCTTAGTATTCAATGAGATAAAAACACAGCTATGGGTGACACAGTTTGGTCTGGATTACAGAAGGAAGTTGAAGAATGCAGCTTCAACTTCAGGGTCTAATAGGCTGTGAAAGAACAAGATGTGAAAAATATGCGCAAACAACACATGTGACAAATTCCTTTGAGTAAGTCATTACTCCTCCTCTTTTCCATTTCATTTAGAATGAAAAGAGAGTCAAACAGCCTGTTCTGTTGTGTTCACATTTGCTAACTGTTTACACTTCCTGGTTAATTACTTTCTATAGTTTAACGGAAAGAAAACCTCAAATACTTTGTTTTAAAAGCTTACATTTGCCATACCAAAGAACTCACAAAGTTCATGCTCAATTGTACCTTTCAGTCCAAAATAGGATCTTTCAGAGATTTGAAGAAAAAAGAGCAAACATCAAAATAGACTTTAAAATGCTGCTCATGCTGAGACAACATCAGATAGGAAATGAAAGTTTAACAGTTCAAATAGGGAATATTTCTTCAGCTTCTGGGGCAAGACAGAGTTGCTCAGGAAGTATGGCATTTTGCCAGAGCAGGGAGCCTCCAGGAACTGAAACAGAACAGTACTGGTGACCCTTCACTGCCTTAGACCAGCTGTTGGAGAGAAGGCAAGCACTGGTGTGTGCACTGCTACGTGAAAGAGAAGAAACAGGAGTACATGGAAATTGTCACATCAGCATTAGGCTGGGAATGTGTATCTTTGCTGGTGGGAATGTAATGTTTTCAGGGTTTTTTTTCTGTAATGTTCTTTCATAGGCTATATCTACAATGATACTTTTTTTTTCCCTAGAATTCTACCTGTATTTGTGCATTTTCCTGCAAAATACTGTGTCATTCTTATGTGAGAGTGAATGTTGCAGTTGACGGGATCTGACCTTTAAAATTACTTAAGAAGTTTAAAGGCATGCTCTGAGGAGTTAGTTTCTCCCTGTCCACCCTAACAAATGGAGAACTTAGACTAAGGAAGAATCACAAATGGTAGTTGCAGTGTTTTGGGGGCCCTAATGCTATTCCCCCAAACAGGGTAACTTCTCATTCCTGACCGGATCTGCTCTTTAAAGAGATCTGAACTGAGTGATAGGGACCAAGTGCATAGTGATTCAGCTGACTAATTGTTGGATACCTGCTCTCTGTACTGGCTGAGTTGGAGGGAAGGCATTTGGGCTATCCCTGCCTGTGCTACACAGAGCCTGTGGGCTGCAGGAAGCCTGCGAAGCAATGTGTTGGCTTGCTGGGCAGCCCAGAATCATCCTGGGACTGTTGCTGCCTTCCTGAACACCACTCAATGTACTTCTGCCTCTGGATTGCTGGGCCAGCCAAAAAAAAAAAAAAAAAAAAAGAAATTCAAATGTAGCTAAGAGGAAGGGGAAGTTTAAGCCATGCACTCTGTGATGTTGCAGATAGGTTCACAGGACACATGAGGATGGAGCTACTTCTGCTGGAGTAAAAAAGGAAGAGCCAAATGTTCAGTGGAGGACACATGCTTGTTTAACTTGCACAGTGCTGACACACAGTGGAAGGCTCCACAGTACCCTTTTGAAACTCACTCCAGTCCCCAATAGGAAAAGAAAGCAGCATTTTGAGTACAGAGGAGGCACTCAGCAACCCTAGAAGCAGCAGCAGCTGTTGAGCCAGCTACAGAGAGAGCTAACCAGAAAACTCTGAAAGCTGAGATCAAACAGATGAGAATGGAGCAAAGAAGCAGCAGGAGACAAACAAAAGGATGCAGCCCAATGGGCTGTCCTGAATGCAGTTCTCTCTTAATCCAGAGTGACCTGGGTTTGGTGCTAGAATGGGAAGTTTTCCTAAAATGTTATTAGCCCTGAATGGGTACCTGATTCCATTTTCTCAATTTTCACTGAGGTATGCTCGTTTATACCACTGAGGGATTCTGTTTTCAACATACTTTTGCATCTAGAAAGTTATAACTATCCATACTGCTATATAATTATCTTTTAGGAAGGGAAGGGGCAAATCCACTACAAGTAATTGTTAAGCACTTCTTATCCATATTGCCTGGATAAGAATTACAGAGCATGGCCTGTATGGGCACGATGCTGCTAGCTTAAATGGATTTCCTTCTGTTTTGAAATAAGTCACGTGAGAGGATACTCCTGACGTTCTTGTCCGAACCGATAGTGCTGTGTCCTAGTCTGGGTGTCATGAGCATTTGCTGTATTCTTCAGAGATATGTATTTGCAATTAGTCATCCCTATGAGGGGACTGTTTAAGACAAGCCTTTCCCCCAAAGCAGTTAATTCTTCAAAATGAAAATAATCAGATAATGAGTTCATTTCCGATTTCACATTTAATGCCAAACATTTTTGGGTAAACAAGATATGCTGGCAGAGCTCTGCTCTCATTGTATGTTTTTTATTAACTGGGAAACAGACAGTTGATTCTTATCCTCTCTATCAGCTCAAATAATTACACATATTTTAAAATGAGAGACTTGTGCAAACTGGCTGGCTGGTTTCAATGTGGCAGCCCATCAGCCGGTCTGCGTCAACTGCACCCAGGCCCTGCTAGCAAGAAGTGAAAACCTCCGAAGACCCAGCTTGGGAATCTCCCACTCGATGGAAACTTTTACCACAGTAACTCATATTTTTGCAGCATGAAAAGTAAGACAGCAGAGAGTCTATCTCTGGCAACTTGACCAAATCAGACAGGCCCAGTATCTGAGCTGCTGTGCCGTTTCTGTTGACAGCCCCTTGGTAGCATGAGGGAGTCCCAGACCAGCATGGGCGCTCCCGCATGGCTCCATGCTGCTCATGAGCCAATGTAGGCATCAGCTGTTCACCATGCACAGGATAGTGGATACTGCTAGGTATTCTGGGGTTGGGTTTTAAAGAGATTGTGGAGGGAGGTGAGAATATGACAAAGCATGGGACCAATAAAAGTGTTAAATCCTGTTTTCCCTCTCTGGAGCTCAGCTTTGGTCAGTGGACTTGCTGTGGTTTCACAGACCTGCCGAGGAGAACAGAATCTGGCCCTGAGTGTGGGGCCCCTGAAGTTTTCAAAATCAATACTTCTTCCCAGGCACGAGAAGTTGAGAAGAGAGAAATTGAAAAGATTTATTTGAAAGTGGTATTTATGACTTATGCTATGTCAAAAACATTTAAAGAAGGTTATTCTTAGGATGTCCCAAATTTTAGCAAGAGGTCAAAGTATTCACAATAATTTCTAATTTTGAACATTGCAGATTAAAATTCAGATTGATGTCTAATGTCTCTTTCTACCTATGCACAATGAACTCCAACATGTCATGAAGAGACCAGTCATTCATAAACAAGGCAAAGCTGTCTTCCCTGTTGACCTTTATATTAGCTTAGCGCTTAGGTTGATGGTGCTAGCTCCTGTCCAAACTGAAAATGTAAAAACAATCTCTGCACTAAAGAGCTCACGGTCTAAACGTACAACAAAGAGTCAGGAGATGGAGACAGACAAGAGGAGGTAGTACAAACGCAGCGATAGCTATCAGCACAGCCTAAGCGCAGCAGTAATCACACTGCAGTTAAGGTTTTAAATGGGTATTGCAGAAAAGGAGCATTTGAAGGTAAGATTTGCAAGAGAACAATGTGCTTATTGTTATAGATGTTTATCTATTTTTTAAAAACAGCGAGAAGCAGTGTCAGAGAAAACAGTTTGTCTGAATCCTGGCTGCATTTTTAGGAAGTCATAATTGACCCCAGAAGTCTCAGATTCCGGCGTTGAACAAAAAAAAAGATCAGTAGAGTTTACTGAGATGATCATTTTTTCTGATGTATAAAATGATATCCATACAATGGAGGCTGTAACAGAGCTATATAGGTGCAGCTGGAGGAAGACTTTGGCTCCGCAAACTCTAGACAAATCCCAGCTCTGGCAACTTCACTTTTTAGCTTCTGAGGACCCATTGAACAGAAGTTGCTTGCGCTTTTGCAGGGACACAGAACAGAGAGGGTCTGGTATCCACAAAATAAAGCCCATGAACATTGTGATTTCTGGGAAAAACAGTATTTGCAGCATGGGCTTCAGACAGGAGAAGCTGGGGTATTAGTAACGTGTGACTGGAGACAGTCTCAGCAGTCCAGCCCTTGCTGTCAAAAGAATAAAGGAGTGTCTTGAGAGAACTGCTCCTTTCCAATCCTCTCCTTGGAGGGGGAAAAGTGCAAATATTTTTCTTTCTTCTGTCATTCTGAGGATGAAGCCACCATTTGGATTTTCCTAACCCAGTGTTTAACTTTCAGATGACAGAAATACAACAGTTTGCAAGAACCCGATCTCAGCCCTCATACATGTGCTATTTAACACTCTCATGGCTGAGTTAAACTCTAAGAAAATCTAAGCTGCTTAAATAAGAATTTGGCAAATTACAACCACCCACTCAAAAAAAAAACCCCAAACCACCAACAAGTAAATATATGTGTCTCTGCTCTTTCCTTTTTAAAGACCTTCTCAGATTGTTTTCTTTTCTTTTTCAGTAAAAGTCTGATTTGGAAAGTTATTGTCTGGAGGCTGTATTTGCATAACAGCAAGAAGGGTCAACCTGCATTGTCCAGTGTTAAAAAAAAAATAACCTTCGGAGAAAAGGAAGGCAGTTTGCCCTGTTGTGAGTCACCAGGAGCCGTTGTGCTGAAGGAAGGAGACATTCTTGAGGAAAAAGTTGCTGGTATAGGTCTACTGCAGGGGAGAAGCAGTGTTGTACTGTGGGTATGGTTTCACTAGGAGAACGGTTGAGAAATTGTGTATGTGCTCTGCTTTTCTGTTCCCAGGGGGCAATGGTCCCTGACAGGCTGATAGTGACAGTTGTTTGTTGCAAAGTTTCAAGGTTGCTCCAGCCACTTCAAGCCATATGCCTAGTGTTTGGGTTTAAAGAAGTTTGAATTTGGTTAAAGGTCTACCGGTTTTCCACACAAGCAATGATAGGCCCTGGGCCTGATATATCCTTAATCAAAAGGTGCCTTCTGTCTCCTCCTCTGAAATTTCTGGTTCACACTTGTTGCTTCAGAACTTGTTTTGTGCTCTGTTTGTCTCCATTTACAGCAACTTTTGTACTATGTGGTTTTTCAGGGAAAAAAGCCTGTGGTGAGGGAACATTCAGAAAAGCACCCAGCTTCTCTGCAGGGTCCTTTGAGGAACTCCACTGCAAGAAAACAAAATTGTTATACCAGAGTGGGGGGATATTTTTCTAATGGGTCTTAATGCTTTACTATCTGGTTTGCCAGCCCATTTCAGCTGTGAAGGTGTATTTGGTACGAGCACCCCATTTCATCAGACAGGAAGCTCACCGCATGGTATAACCTTTCGTTGACTCCTATGTCCCAGTCACTCTACAATATATATGTATGAATTTTGAGAAGGAATACCTGGTTTAGAGTAGTCCCCAGCCTGCTCTGAGGTCTGCCACAGAGTGAACCTCTCCCTGCCTGGACTCAACGGAGAGGGCCCCTGCCTCCAGGAGAAATGGCTCAGGACCAGCGCTGTGACCTCCAACTGAAACGTGTAATACTGGTTTATCCTTCAAGTGTGAAGCCAATAAGGACTCTCTACCACAGTTTTTGAACATATTTCCAAGTATGGCAGGGCGCAGTGGCAGGCACATAATAGGACTTTTGGCATGTATTATACTGTGCTCAACAACTTCACTCTCTGATCCAAACATGCCCACCAAAAATAACTTCAGTGAACAGCTTTTATTTTAATTATTCCAGTGTGGGACTCATGAAGTTTTGCCAACAATCTGGTTTGCAAAGCTTTTTGTATCTAAGCACAGAAACCCGTAGTGTGTAGTTAATCCCCCACGGGGATTTTCCTGATCCAGTCACAGGTCTATTCTGCAACCTCATCTTTCTTTACCTATCACTTGCTCTTAATGCTCTTCACCCCATCGACTCCTTGAAATCTCGCCCTTTCTTGGCTCCTGTGAGTGTTCCTTCCCAGCTTTCTCCCGTAATCTTCTGTTTTCTCTTTCAGCTCCACATTTAGTGGTTGTTGGTGGTTATTTGGCGGTTCCCCAGTAGTTCTGATCTCTGCAGGGCTCTCAGTGAGATCTGTATATGGGCTCTCCCCTTTACACCCTCTGTCCAACCTACCACAGGGTATAATAACCAAACAACTGCATTTTTGCCAATGACTTGCAAATCTTCCTTTTCCTATCTGATCTGCTTCCTTTTGTTACCGAGTCTTTCAGTTTTCTTCCCCACCTGCCCGCCTCGTCCTGTCTCCTTCCCTTCCTCCCTGTGTCACAAATCGTAGAGCAAACAGAAGAAGAAGGGCGTCCCTGTGGTTTGGTGGGATGAGCTGCTGGGTTCTGCAGAACACTTCCAGGCCCTGAGTGGGTTGACTATGGTTGTTCCTCTCTATTCTCTATGTTGGTCTATTTATTTAACCCTTCCTGCATCAAACTCTGATTTGCTTTGTGGGGAGGCATATGCAATTTGGGACATGGCAATGGTGCAGTATTTAAGGAAGTACTTACTGTTACTTTGTAAATAGCCTCAGATAGTGAATAAATTGTCCCTTTAAGAAGATTAAATGTGAAAGACAAAAATAAGAAAGAGTTGATATGATGTTCAGTTTAGGTTAGGTTCATTGCCTTAGGTTCATTTCCTAAGCATGCTAAAAGAAACAGCTTTAGAAGGAAAAGGAGGAAGTTTCCAGAGCAGGATAACCTATAGCCTGATAGTTTTTAGCACAGGTGTAGATAATACAGGTTCAGATCCCTTATTGCCTAGAGGGAACTGAGCCCAAATCTCCCGCAGTCCAAGGGAGTGCTCCGGTTGTAGGGTGATTGCACGAAACAGTCCTGGCAGCAACAGCACCCGCTTCTCTTACTGTTTTGGTGGAGGATGTCTGGATAGCAGTGGAGGAGGGTGGAGATCCCTGTCTTGAGATAGGTGACTAAATTCCAGAGAAGCTTAAGGTAATTCTAATATCCTCCGCATTTCCTAATGGCTAATTTGGGCAGCTCCTGCTCAGCCCTCTCTTTGGGGTGTCTATATTCTCCACTTCCCAAAGCTCTGGATGCCAGCATGCAAGCACACTTCAAGCAGTCAGGCGCTGCAGTTTTCAGCACTTGTGGGGCCTAAACGCTGCTTCTGTCCAGAACAAAATATTTATCTGTATTTATGTAAATGCTTAGCTCTACAGGGTCTTGTGCTTGGTTACCCTGATAAGTGCTACTAATAATAACAATATGGACAATATGACATTTATATGCAGCATTCATATAACTTTCCCATGCCATCTGTTACAACATCTATAACAATGATTAAATTTGTGAAGCAAAACCAGGGGAATGTCTTTGTACCAGCTAAGGACAGGCAAGACGTATAGTTTTGTGAGAATCCCTTTGCATTCAAGATATTTTCAAACTACTGCTTACTAGCATGCTACTCTGTGTTTGACTAAACCTGAAACACAGTATCTAATACTGGTATTTTCATTTTGTCTCACGTTTCGACTGTACTCTGGTTCTGCTACCTTAAGTTTCTGTGCGTATGCAGCGGGGAGTATAAAATGGGGGATTTTCAAATGTCTGGAGGTCCTTCGGTGTCAAATTACTTTTGAAATTCTACTTTAGCATTTCCATAAGACCCTCAAAAATTCTTGGCAATTTACAATAGTCCTTGTCCCAAAGCATATAAAATACATTTCAGATGTGCCGAGAATAATAAAGCTAAAGACAGGGAGAAAAAAGGAATGAAATAATCCAGGATATAGTTAGAGGATCAGTGATTATTCAGGTATTCAGTATTTTATTTTTAAGGCTTGGATGGAAGGACATTTCACTTTTTATTTTTTTTTTTATTGACTCACTGATTGTGACAGTGTAAGAAATGTTTCTAGAAGTCAGATTTGAATTAGAAGAAGGTTTCACATGAAATCTGAATGCCTTTGAGAGAAAGAGTTGCAAACACCAGACTTCATTATCTAGTACAAATACTGGAAACAAAATGGTTCATTGATCTCCTTCTCATCAGTTTCTTTTTTTCAAATATACCAGTGCATTTGCCCGTCTGTGATTAGAAATATAGATAACCAAGAAACTTTTGCCTTATGGTAAGTGTAAAGAAAACAGAACAAAAAGCTTTGCTTTATAGTAAGCAGAGGGATGCTGCAATATTTGAGCAAGTATCAGCCAGCAGCTCTTTTTGAAAAAATAATCTGAAATAATGAAAGAACTTGTACTTTAAAATTTTTAAACTTTTAAAAACCAACAACCTCAGATCATGTAGATTTGGTGCCTACTCACTGGAAAGTCACCAAATCTCACTTGTTTTGCTTGGGCCTCACTCAAACATAACTGGCCTCAAGCTAGTAAGCAAGCCAGCAAATGTCCTGGCTTGTAAAGAAATCTGATCCAACTCTGTAAACCGAACCCAGCCTAAGAGTGGTGGTGAGGGGAACATATGGAAAATTAATGACAGATAATAGAATGGTGGGACAGCCTTAAATAAAAAAAAAGATTGTTATTAAGTTTATGCAGCAATTCCAACTAATGGTCTTTTGAGTTAAGAAAGTTACAGAGTAGCTGAGCGTTACTTTTGACACTGCCAGCACCTAAGCTCTAGAAATGGCTGCTGTGTTGCTCCTGCCCCTCTGCAGCCTGAAATTCCCCATTGCATGTTCTTAATTGATACCTGTAGCAGAATTGCTTTATAAGCTGGTTCAGCTGCAACGGCACTTTGGGAAGTACAGCAATTCTGGTCCCACCTGTTTAAATAAATGGGAGCCTCAGGAACAGGAGTGGATTGGAATTTGCTTGGGCTCAAGCTGGGTATAACAGCAAAAGCCAGGCATTAGGAGGCGAAGGAGGTAAGGGCTGTGTGTGTGTTTTCTTTTTTCCCCTCTGTGGACCTCCAGGCATTTTGCAAAGATAAGCTGCTCATGGTATGATGTCACGGATGGGGCAACAGTCCTAGGGAGCTCATAGTTGCACAGCTCCTCTCTGGTGGAGGGAGTGGGTTTCACAATGGAAAGGAAAGAATAATTTTGTGGAAAGTGTATGTATTTTTGGAGTACTCAAATCATATATTTATTTGGCTAATGGCCTGGGGTGCTCACCTAGGCTAGACTTTGAAATGTGGCACCATACAGTAGTTATTTTGTACTAAGAGAAAAGTGATCTCTTTCTTCTTATCCTCCACTTTTGTTTTATTTAAGACCAGCTAAAATACTAATATTCTTCCTGCCTGGACCCTAAAATGTCTCTCGCTCCTCTCCTGTTGTTTCCGAAGAATTGCCTGTTCACAGTGGAGGAGCATCAAGCTGCCTTTATTGCTGAATAACTCAGGTGTGTCCTCATTCCTTATCACCATGTCCAGCCCCCTGCACCTTTAACAGACCATGCAGTGCAGGGGTGGCCCACGTGGTTCTATGTGCTGAGCTGATGCCTCTTGTGCTGAAGAAGGTTTCCTGTACGTTTGAGGAAAAAACAACAAGGACTGTACAGAGGGAGAATGGCAGGCGGTGGTCTCCATCTCTTTATTGCTAAATAATATACTATGGCTGCTGGATTATTGTCTTTGTCTCCTGGTGAGTAACCTAGCAGGAAGAGCACAGCTTATGCTCTTGTGGTTGTAGCCTCTCTGCAGGAGAAGACTCTTCTCCTTTCTTTTATAATCTGAAATGAGGACTGTGTGCTGTGATGCAAAACCACTCCCATTTTCAGGGAATATATGGCAACAGTAGGTCAGCATTTAGAGTATTCCCCGTTCCTTGCTCACACTTGCAATGTGGAGTATTGCACACCCTCTTATCAAGAAAAAAGTGAAGTGTCAACTGACATGGAGTGGCAGCAAAATGTGTTTCATACATGGCTGTGACAGAAGAGCAGACCCTCACCCTGCTGAAGAGTAGCAATATTACCAAACACATTTCAGGCTGCATCCATCCTGCTGCACATGAGCAAATGTTGAGGTCGATTTGCCCACTCAGAGACCCTTTAGGGCCAAAAGTTGGGCAACTCACCTGGTAGTTTGGGTGTTTAAAAAAAAAAAAAAAGTCTTGTTGTGCCATTCAACAACCTTTTCTTTTTTTCTTGAGCCTGTTGCCTCTGTGCCAACACAGTGGCTTAGGGTCCTTCCCAGAAGAGACTTGGGCAGGTTCTGGAGAGGACCAGGCTCACGCCAGACTCCTGAAGAGCAGGCGCTGGGGGTCTCCAACGGGAGCTCTAAGCTTCCCTCCCTGGATGCTCAACCGAGAGAAGAAATGGACTTTCCAGTGAAAGCTTTTCAGGTGCCTGTCTGCATCTTTACCGCAGTTTAAAGATATATACTGGGATCAGGGTGTCAACAAACTGGTGAATTCTGTAGCTTACATTAAATGGATGATCATAATAAGGATTCATACTAATCGTAAAAATCAATGTCTATAAAACTAAAAAAAAATGCTGAGTTGTATAGGAAAAAATGCATATGTAACACACAAACATATAAATACACATTATGTGTACACATACATAGTGGTAGTAGTAATACCATTAGTGCAGCAGAAAGCCTTTGTGTGGGGGGTGGGGGTGATTTAGCAGGCAGATTTTTTTCCTGAGAAGTAGCTCTTAACCCACTTCACATGGCTCAAAGACTGGGAATCAGTATCAGTGGGGAAGGAAAGAAATAAGAAATGTTTAGAAATACCAGTGTTTCCAAACATAAATATTTCCATTTCTGGTTTGATAAATCTGTTTAAATCCTTTCAGGCTCCTGTGGAGGAGTAAAACAGCCTAAAGGTAAGACTTATGATGTAAAAGAGTGTTTTCTGTGGCCTTGGCAAACCTATGAACTGACCAAGAGAGGTGATGGCTCCAAAGTGCACAGTGCATGTTTTGCTTTTCTAATGTCTAGAAGATTCAATACATGTGAAATACAACAAAAAAATTTCATGCAGGGCAGTAGAGATGTCCTACTGACAAGAGGGAGCTGTATTCTTTTCTCATCACCTCATAAACAGTGGGGTTCTGACTGAGGACGTTAGGTAATGCTTGCCATATACAGAACTCAAAGGGGGTATTACTTTCATTGTATAACCCTTTGAGATCTGAGGCAGTATTGTTTGACAAAGCATATTGTTTTTCCCTCTTGCTTTTACTGAGCTTTGATGCTGACTTTAGAACTTGACAGCTGTGTTTAGACTTGTCTTACATCTCTCGTACAGAGCGATTTTGGGGCAGCAGGCAACATAACCTGTGTGGGGGAGAGAAGGAAGAGAGGCAAGATTTGCCTTGGGAAGTTGTGGAATAGGTCCACAATGATGAAATTCTAGCCATCCTCCTTTTGGGAGACTCCTTAGAGCTGAATGGGGTGCTGGTCCCTTATCTCCTACCCAGGAGAACTGTATGCCTCGGAAAGGGACTCATTGCCACCTAACACCGTTGTAGAAAGGTATGAAGTCTGGCTAGGCACCATGCTTCAGAAGGATTCCTATCTTTGCTTGGGATTGTGATCCAGAAGCCCTGTGGGTCTCTTAAGGTCTGCTTGACCTTCCCTATTGTGCTCTTCGTTGTGACAGTACTTAGGTATGAGTACTTTGTGTGGCAAAATAATTAGGGTGAAACAATATCTATTATCAATAGACTCTGAAAAAAGTCAGAACTTGTTACAGCTATTGTAATAAAAGAAATGAAAATAAACTTTCTATCATTACTTTCAAACCCCTAATATCCAACTAAATTTTATTCTTGTAGAATATCAGCCTGCTAAGCTGTTTAAGTTCATCCTTTATGGCATAAAGAGAGGTGTAAAGAGTTCATATTTGTTCAATAGCTGAGTTTTTCAGGTGGCCCATCTTTGAATAATTATGAATTATGAATCAATACCTGAAAACTGTGATGTTCCACCATTTCTACAGATACCCAAGGAGAATGTCTTGAATAAGTCAGTGGGTCTGCACACATGGAACCAGGGCTTGGGGCCAAAATAGGAGAAGAGAAGGAATCAAGGGACATTCAAAACTCTAATAAAATAGAAGTCAGGCACAATCCTGTTCGAGGTCTAAATGGCTCTTTTCTCTTCACTGTTCTATCTAAGGATAGAAGACCCAAGAATATTCATTCTTCTCAACTTCTGTAAGGCACCGTGCAAACAAGGGCTTTTAATGAATTGTGTGTCACAATATTGTTTGTTTGTGTGTTTTTCCTTTGGAAAAATGACATTTCCATGGTGTTTGGTTAAGTCATAGCCCTCTCAGGACAGGTCTCCTGCATTTCAGCAAGATTATATCTAAAGGAAGATGCAAAACCCCAGGTCCCTTTACCTATTTCTCTCTGTGCTGTTTATGTACATTCTTGTTTCCAAGCTGGAATGAATCTTATGAGCACAGAGCCTTTGTAGCAACTTCTCTGTAGGAATGCCACCTCCCCAGACCATGAGCATTTCTATTCTGTAAATACGCTTCCCCCACTCTGATATGAGATGTCTTCACCTTTGTTTTCTCACCTTCTTTTCAGAATTTTTTCGCCTTTGGCAGCTGAGGGCTGGGGCATGATAAGCAACATCATGATGAGCACACACTTTGAATTCATTTTTAACTGGGTATCAGAAGCAAGGATAACTTAATGGCTACCACTATTAAACTGATCAATTGTGAAATGGTTAACAGGAATGTAAAGTCAGTATACTTCTAAGCCAATATAATATTGTCTGTCACTGGTAGGTACCATTTGTGTCCTCTGTAAATGGAAATTAGCGGTTCATAGGTCTTATTTGGGCACTGAGCACAGAACCTGTCTTTATTCTTATAGAACAAAATGTACTGTAAGATTATCGCTTCTAACCTAAGATGTCAAACAAATATCCCCATAGTTTAGCCCCCAAGTTTGGGTCATCTTAGAGAGGAAAAATCTAAAAGTGCTTCAAGTATTTTGCAATAACTTAGAGCCAGACCCAAATTTCATCGCTTGCAGTGTTCTTAAGTTCCAAACCACTGTGTCGGGTAGAAATGTCTGGAATGTGGAGTATTGTATTTAAAAACAAAGCAAAACAATCCTTAATAGCCACTCTATCATTTAGCTAAACAAAATCCCTACCCACACCATTCTGGGAGGGGGGAGTGGTGAGGATGGGAGAAACGGTGGGGGAAAAAAAAGTTAAAGTAAAACTGTGTATACACTGACCAGAATTAATCACTTTGAGGTTTGGAACAAAGATGAAAATATAAATTAAACAGAACTGCCTTTATCCCATAAAACACTTAAAATGCTAGTTACGGAATTCTGAGGGTCCAGTGTTTAGTTCCAAAGAAAACTGTATGAAAGGCCAGGAAGCCACTTCTGCTTGGTTACCCTTACACTGAGGATCAAAGCAGAAAGGTATCTAATTTCCATGTATAACTTTGAAGTATTTTATAAAGAAAGTCAGAAAATGGATCTTAAGAGTAGTTCTTACTAGGCTGCCTTGCATCAGAGGAATGAGTAAGAAAGCTATAATGTCTCTTTGCTGGAAGATGTACCAGTACTGTATTGTACAGCAAACTTCTTCATCTGTCTTTTGTAATTTTTGCTTTGTAAAGACCAAGAAAGAGTGGGACAGGTTTTTTATTGCTTCAGGATATTTTTTTTTTCCCTGTACTCTCATAAACTTTCCATATGCTTCTACATCCATGTCTTGTTTTCAATTTTAGTGAAGGTTTTTATTTGGAGTCTCATAAAATTCTAATTTATTGCAGCTTCTTCTTATAAAATGAAAAGGGGAGGAGGGAAGTATTGAGATAGCATGTGCAAGGCAGTCCCAAGAAATGCATTTGTGAATTTGAAGCATTGGTCAGTTTAAAACCCCTGTTTTAGTTATTGGCAAATACTTTTCCTCGTTCTCTAACCTATGATTGTGTATTCTCACCGTGTGTATAGAAATGCTAAGTGACTATGTAAGTGTGCTAATATACACTTATTTTGGGGGGTATGGAATTCAAGTGATGAACTTCTAAAACTGTTAAATGGGCCATACTGATGCATAATGTGAATACTGAGAGGTGGCGAGGAGAACCTGCCCTCCCAATGTGCCACATCTGGCACTACTTGGTAATAACTTCTCATGCATTTTTGTGCATTATGGTCCTTGAATTCTACTTAAATCAGGAACAGGAATGTCAACTTACTGAGTAGCTGCTGGTTTCACCAGCATAAATGAGTGTGCCTGTAGTACAGGGAAAGGCATAGGCTTTCCTGTTGTAGCGCAGAAGCCAGAGCAGAAAGTCCTAAGATGCCAAGTAAGCATACCAAAATCAACCTTAAGAGAGGTCTGAGGAATATTCAAGAGCACAGTGAACTCCCAGATCTACCTGCTTCTTGTGCACTTGGACTCCTGCATGCAAAGAGATTTCAGGGGACAGCCCAGCCGGGTATGCCTGGTGGGGAACAGAGCACCGAGTGTGCTTGAATGTACTTGGGCTCATGCATCACTTGTTTTGCATTTTTACATTTGCACTTTGATAGCAAAACTGGTCTACAAACTCATATCCCTCTGCTTAAATAACAAAGTCTCTTTTACAGTCAGCAAACTGTCTGCATCCACAGCAGAGTGAGGGGGAATCAGGTGGAAGAGTTTCCTCTCTATATGGTGTGCGCCTACAGCAGTCAGTTCTCACTGGCCTGGCAGGGACTGACTTCCATAAGTGCACACCATTTGTTGAATAGTCATAACAAATACCCTCCAAGATAGCAGTGGTACATCCCTCTGGAAGTCACTGATGACAGCTGGTCCTTTCCTAGGTCAGGAGCAGAGGGTTTGCCTCTGAGGGAACAGGAATACCTCCAGGCTTACCTGTGATACTTCCTCCTGCTCTGTTCAGAACTGGATCAGGCCAATTCTTGTCCTGATCCAGAAAATCAGAACAAGACCAGAAATCTTGTTCTAGAGCAAGATTTCTACACAAGGGAATAAAGTGTTTCCTGTGCACTGCCAGAATAGTTATTTTTCTTTGCCCTTCTCCAATGTTAAGTTGACTAACTTAAATCAAAACCTCATACTTCAAATAGTGAAGAATCTGGGCACTAATGTGTTATTGTGGTTCGAAGTCTTGAGTAGCTGAAGTTTGAAAAGTCAAGTAGTCACTGACTTCAGGAGAATGAGCATATCTTGTTCAGCAAAGAACCACCTCACTTTTACATAATGACATGATGCACTGAAATCATCTGTAAAAACAAATGTCCAGAGTTAATGGTATATTGCACCAGCACAGGCTCTATGGGCGGTATCATCAGGCAAAACGACAAGTTTAAGAATTTTGTGCAAACAACATGTACGCTTTTGTGTATGTTTGATAGACATGTAAACATATATGTACACACACATGCAGGTATTCTCTGAATATATTCTTCTTTGTGAACCACTTCCCACTCTATAGATGTTATTGTATATGTTAAGGTATGTCAGCAATACAACACCCACGTTGTTTAAATGTTTGGAGGGAAGACCCTCCTGGGAAACGTTCATGGGGGTGGGTCAACCTGAGCACTGAAAGAGAAATCCAAGTCCTGTAGCACATTTGAAATCTGTTCCTACAGAGGCTGTAAGGAAATTTGAGAGAAGCTCTGCTGGAGAGAAACTGCTGGGCACTGGAATTTTTTGCCCTCTAAATAAAACATAGAATAGGCTTTTAACTGCCTTTTCTCTGTAATACCTACTTAACCCTGTTCACTAACATTAAGGAAAAAAAAGAAAATTCCAAGCAAAATTCCTATTCAGAGTAAAAAAAAATATAAATTAAAACGAAGTGCGCAACGCACACCCTTTTCTTTCCTTCCTGTTTTGTTTGGTGTTTTCTAGCTCTGCTTTTTTAGACAGCTGAATGGGGGCTGGGAAAGTGTTTACAATATTTTCACATGATTAAGATGGCAGAGTTCTTGCACTCCATGAAAGGCCTTCTGTTTTCAGATGGCATTGAAAGTTTACCGTCTTTCCAGACAAAAGGAAGAGAGCCCGTTGCCAGCGGATGAGTAATGGGCATGGCCTCTGCACAATACCTCCTATCCAGTCCTAAATCTACATGGTGTTCTTAGGCTTCCCGGCTTCTCCAAAGCAACCTTTGTCTCTGCTCTGGGAGACCAAAACTGCTCGTTGGGCGAGTGGGGATGCAGCCAAGAGGGGAAGGCTCGGTGACAACAGTTGCTCAGTGCTCACTGCCCAGTATCTGCCTTCTTACTATGCTACTATAATAGTTGGAAACCCATCAACAATTGGGCATCTTCTATACAAATATGTTGCAGACCATCTGTATAGTTTTCAGTTCCAGAAGATTCCAGTAACTCACTAAGTTTTAATACTTTTTTTTTTTTCCTTGTTAATATGATGGGCTGCCCTGAGATAAGTGATTAGAGCAAAAGCCTGCCATAATTACTTCGGAACTAAAACTGCACAGAAGTTGCTAATTCCTGTATTTCTTTTCTTACAAGCAACCTGAAGCAGGCATTTTCCACTGTTAATAATTTTTAGGTTCTACCAAGTCTTTTTTTTTTTGTCAGCAAAAATATTTTGGTGAAAATGATTGCTAACATATTATCTCAAAATATTAGAATAGACAATTCTAAAGGTTTTTCCAGACAATTTGTGCACTTGTTGGCGTTATAGAGACCAGTAGGTAATTTTTTTCTTGTTTCTTTTATTAAGTTTCCTGGAGCTTGTCTGTTTGGAATTTATCTATATGCATATATGTAAATGTAGACTACATTTGTGTGGGGCTTATGCTTGTGTGTGTGAGCATGTCTTTCTGTCTACCTGTCTAAAAGAACTTGCATTTCACTTTCACGTACTTTAAAGCACACTAAAAAGAGCTTTCTAAGAATTAACTAAGCGTTCACTAACTACACTTAGTTTTGACTGTGTGCTCAGCTAAGAATTGTCAGTATTAGGTTCTTATTCTTTCATGCTAATTTGATGTTGCACAGCCACTGATTTATTGTTGTCAGGAAAATAGAAGCAAAGACATAAGAGATGCTGGATTTCTTAAGGGTTGGTTGTAGCTGGTATCAACAATTTACTGATTAACGTGTAGTAACCTGTAGTGCTGACAGTCCTGGGTATACAAGCAATGCATTAAGTTTATTAGCAAAACTGTTTTCTAAATTACCTGACTAGAGCTTTCAAGGTAACTAATTCTATTCTTTAGACTTTTTTCTTTTTTTTTTTTTTTTTTTTTAAGCAGTTAACTCTTTCAAACAGCATTAAAATAATCTGGCTTCGTTTCCTCTGCTGAAAGAGCAAGTCAGCTGAAACTTGGACTTTTTGCTGAAAGGGGGGAAAAAAAAAAGATGTAGTTTTTCTTTTAAAGAGCATGACCATACACATTCCGCTCTGGTGCCTTTAAAGGGGACTTCCCTGTTTTAAATGCCCTCGAGCACAGAAATACCAACACCTCTTAATTGTTTAATATGTTACAGCCTAAAACATTTACAGAAGTGCTTTCCAAGTATTTCACTGTTCCAGGTGCTTGGTCCCGCACCTCCTAAAATAATAGGCTATTTCCCCTCAGTTTTCATGTGCTTGGTGCCACAATGAGACATATGCTCTGTATCAAGGGAAGGGGAAGTGAGGGAAGTAAGTGGGACTGCCTGACGGTGCTTGCACTCGTGGCATACACAGATTTCTCTGTCTTGCGTCACACAACTTGTAAAGCATGAGAAAATAACGTGGCTTGTACTTGGACTGTGAGTTGCAAGGAGAAAAATATCATATCATTAAACATTTGAATGTCACTCTCCACAAAGACCCCCTATCACTGCATCCTCTGAGCAGCATCACAAAAAGAATAATAATTCTAATAATCAGCAGTGCTGAACATACACCAGTCCACAATAGAGCCGTTTTGCAGCCATCTCAAAGCCATGCTCCAAACTGTCTTCATTGTTGCGTGGAGGTGACGTGAAGCCGAAGTCTATGTCTGTCACATGCAACCGTGCTTCAGAGCGAGGGGAAAAAAAAAAATTCTGAAAACAACATGGCACCTTACTTTGATTCAGTGGGGGCAAAGCAAGACACAACAATTTGCTTGGCCTATGTGTAACTAATTTATTTTTCAACTTGTTTAGCCAAAATGAACTGAGACTTTTCCCCGCTTGAGAAATGAATCCATTAATATAGACCACTTAGGACTCCCTAGGCTTCCATGAGACTCTACCCTGACATAACAGGATCCGAGCCACTCTGTCAATCTTATTGTCACATCGTACCTCTGCTAAGAGTCTCGGATGCCGCCTGTTTACAAGCTGTGCAGTTCAGACATCCACATGCCATGAGCATGGGTAACCTGAACATGCTGTAATTCAGTGCATGGGCACTGAGTGAAACTGGGCGGTCGAAGGGACTTTGTCTGGAAATACCTGTTCAAAAAGTCTCCCTTCTCCTTCTTGAAAATCCTCCCTACTGTACAAATGCAAGTGAATGTAGATTGTTTAAAGAGTTGGGGTTTCAAGACCTTCTCCTAATAAGTCCCTGTAAGGGAGCAGCAGCTGGACACAGTTTCCAGTAAGGAGCTGGAGGGAGGGTGGCTCTGGCTGGCCCGAGGGAGGAGATAATGCGAAGTTAAACAATTCTGTGAGAGTGGAGGACTGAAACCTTCCGTGGCTGCACTTTCAATCATGCACTTCCCCGCTAAGTTGCCTGCCGTCCCTTTGAACCCCCGTCTCCCATGTGACAGAGCAGTGATCTGGCTGCTGAGCCACTAGACTAATATTGTTCTTTTAATCTCACAAAAATGTGTTATAAAAGAGTTTGATTCACATGAGAAATTAAGTATAAGATCTGTCCTCATAAAGACATTATACCATGAATGCTCTCTTTCTGCTGGCTGCAAGAATAGGTGGCTCAAGGGTGAAAGGGTAGCATTTACATTTAAATACACCTATTGGAATCACACAAACAGCAGGCTAAAACTACTGCTCCCTCTCTGAATGTTTTTAGAGTTTGCTGCTTTTTTTACACAGCAGCATCTTTTTTTTTTTTTTTTTACATAATCAAAAATGGGAAACGAAATCCCTGAGATCCCATAAAATAAAACAAAGAAGGTCTTTGTGCCAGCAGGATAAATGGATGAGCCTTTTCAAAGTAATTATTTTACTTTTCATCTGTATATGCCACTCAGGAGGCGAAATCCAGATATGAACTGGAGCTTTCTCTGCTGTTACACTAACCGGTAGTGCTGGCTGGGTGTGATGCTGTTTACATTTCCCAGAGAAAGTGAAATGCACTTTTTTTTGTGTGTGTCTGCCAAACCCAGATTTACCCCATGATAAAACAGAAAGCTTCGTACCACCTGGAGAAAACAGAAACTAAAACAGGGTGGAAAAACACTTGGTGCCAGGGTGGCCTGGCAGCCAGGTTGCAAGCTCAGTGAAACCCTTGAAATGCAGTCGCTTGACCCAGGCCAGGGCTTCTTCCCTTTCCTCTCTGCCATCTTCCTCCCCTTCAAGCAGCGACAGAGGCTTACAGGCTGGAGTTGCAAAAACGCTGGGGTTGCCTTTGCCCTTTGGAACTTCTGGTTGCAATAAAAACCCCCCAAACCTGTGTATTTTCCTTGAATTTTTCCTCACATTTTTTGATGGCTCTTTTTTTCCACCACCCAAACAAGGGCCAAAACCAAACAGCACGAATAAATGCCTTAAAATTACAATGTAGCTGGAAATCAGAAATCAGGAGCTGCATTCTGAACAATTTTGCACACAATCCCCAATTTGTATTAAATTACCACATAACATACAGCTAATAACACTAATCATTAAATAGGTTCCAGATGCCTCTGAACAGTGAAGAACTTAAAATCCAGATCTGGATGTGGCATTGTCTTAACATCTAGTTAATATTTTTTCCTTTGAATGTGTATGTAAAACTGCTATCTTTATATATAACCTTGGATAGTGGTGAATCCTAAGGCATTTTTTACAAACTTAATGAAATTATGCGGACTTCAGAATCTCTTCTAAGTGTAGTGAAATGATTAGATCTTCAAAATGCATGAGAAGAAAGAAGCAGTGAAGGAGTCTGATTCTCCATGTTCAGTAGCCATCTATGGGTCTTTTTTAAAGAGTATATCTAATTGTATTTTCTTTGGTTTTTTAATAGTTTTGGCCTTTACAACGTTGTGTGGCCATATAAAACAAAACAGTTTGTCCCTTAGTCTTCCTAGTCTAGCATGTCTTAGTCTTCCTAGTATGTCTTCCTAGCTTTTATGTTATGAGAAATGCTGAATAATTGTTTCCCGTATACTTTCTTCATTTTTTTCATAATTTTACATCAACTGCTCATCAGTCATCTTTTTTCCAAACCAAGGAATCCTCTGCGACCTAAACTTTCCATGTAGAGAAGCTTTTCTAGATGTCAGATAATCCTTGTTGCACCCTGTTGTTGCTCTCCTCCTTCTGCTATGCCCTTCTGGAGGTGAGAGGACCAGAGGTGTACTCAGTATTCACCATGAATTTATGAAACGGCAGAATGACATCCTCTGCGTTCTTCTCCCTTCCCTTCCAAAGGACTCCTGACATCCTGTGTGCTGTCTGACTGTTACTGAGCATTAGGAGGAGGTTTTCATGGAGTTTAAAGGTCCATTGTAAGGAGGAGTTATTCTCCTGGCCCATGGATACATAGGGCCACATTACCTGAATTCAGAGGATTTTATGTCCTCTGCAGAGCAGTTTAGACAACCTAAATTGCATACCTGTGTTTTGATTGTACAGTGCAATGAAGGTGCCTCACTGCTCCTGAGGGAGAAGTCCCTTCCAGCCAGCCAACAGTCAGTATTATGCACCTCACCCCACTGAGAATTTAGGTAAAAATTATCTTCTGAGGAAACAAACATCAAGTAAAGCCCCTTTTTAAAAAGCGGAGAGGATGGTAGATGTTCTGAGGCTCTGGTTCCTGGCCTCAGTTTCCTGTTTTCAATAATAGCATAACAAAAAACATCAAGTTATTCCCAAGAGAAAGAACCAGAATCTATCTACTGCCACTACCTGATAGGTCAGTCATCCTTCTTGTTTCCCTGGTGGATACTTAAGTGTTTCTGGGGAAATGTCGTGGGAACTTCCAGGTCAAAGAAGGAAGCCTGTAGTTGCTTTTGGGCCCTCATATGATTAGACTGTGTGGGCAGAAGATGGTCCAAGTTGCTGTTTGAGGTTAGACTCAGACACCTCCATTCCAATTCAGGTAATGTTACTGGGTATGGGCCAAGAAGTTTATGCTAAAAGTTTAGTATCATTAAGTTATATCAAGCATAGCTCAACTACAATCAAATACTCATTTCCTAGCTTGAGGCTCTCATTTCACACTCTGAATGAATAAAATATAGCCTGACCAAACAGAGGTTGTGAGACAAGTGCAAGCTCTACTTAGAGGTTAACAACCTGATTTCTCTCTCATAGCAGTTTTACGGTCATTTAGCTCCATTGACTTTGGTGAAATGAGTCCTGATTTACAGCATTGCTTCAGAGCGGGTTTAAAACTGTGTTATACAATAGCAGTGCTGGTGCCAGGTCTTTGGGAGCAAACCGTGTTTGCGTTGTGCATGCCACAGTACTATCAGTTCTGAGGTCCTAAAGAAAATGTTTATTAATTTTTGATCCACAGAGAACAGATTTTCAAGAAATTATTTAGGTTTCTCATTTGTTGCCTTACTTTTATAATTTAGTATCAGTTATGGGGGTTTTTTTCGGTGACTTGTCACTTACCAAGGTAATCCTGGGGTTTCAAATCAAATATATGTTAGAGGTTTACAGAGTCCATATTTATGTGTATTTTTAGTTGGATCAGACACCCTCAACTTGAAATTAAATCTCAGAAATGCTGTCAAATTTGAAAACAAAAACCTAACAACAAAACAGATAGAAATAGTTATTTTAGAAACTACTTGGAAATTAGTTTACCTCCTGTCACCTCTCTCAAGGGTGATTTTAAGTTCGCACACAATAGACTACCATTTCTTCAGAGTTTGACATGCACCACCATAGGAGGTCTCCTGTGCTGCTTCTTACCTCATATTGACTTCCTAGTGTGGAGCAGACAGGAGAAAACATCTGAGTGAATGCATCTGAGCAAGGAATGAGGATCTGTGTTCTTAGCTTGACTTATGTTGACACAAAATATTTTTATTCCAAGAAAGCTAAGCAAGCCGAACATGATAAACTTGCAATCCGCTTCACTGCTGGATAGATACAACTATGCCTGCTGGAGCTCTTCTCTAGGAGCTTTAGCTCATGTGCACTGAGGATATGGAAAAGCACATGTGCTTTTGATGTCTCTCTGGTATATCTCTTAAATTGCCAGAGCTCACCTTTCAGAGTCCTTAGCAGCTGGGCTGTCACTGGGAAGCTGTAGAAGGATCTTATCGTCTTTGTGAGCCAACATTTACCTTCTTATCCAGTGCAATGGCCATGTTCTTTGGAGAAGAGATCAGCTAGCCTTCTCCCTTCTTTTTCCCCACAAAATAACCTGAAGTGGGGCAGAAGCATCAGGAGTGCAGTGCAGAGGTGAAAAGAAAGGTTTTTTCCCTGAGAAATGTCATTGTTTCTCAGTTCCCAGGAGCAGAAATTTTAAACCAATGATCTTTCCAGAACATGTAGGCCAGCTGAGCCCTGGACTTGCACTCATGTTGTGATGATTTAATATTGTGTTATGGGTATTTCTAGAAAGGACAATGTTTTGCAGCGTCATATTAAGGGTAATAATAAATAAAACCATACTCCCTTGTCTCCCCAAAAAACAACCTCCACCATGGTTATTTATCTGATGGATCTTGCGGGCTTCAAGGCCTTTACAGATGTCAGGGTTTGTGCAAGACAGACTTTGCTGAAGGAACCAGGTGGCTGTGGTGCCACCTCTCTACTTCTCTTCCTTGTCCCCCCAAAAATCCTGACTTTAGGGAGGGGATAGAGATTTTTTCTTATGTGCCTGGCTTGCTGGGAGAGAGCCACATAGTTATGGTCTATTTGCTCAACATTAGCTGAGCTGCCTGAGTGTGAAACCAAGCATGGAGGGTAGATTCTCCCTGACTTCTGTGGGATCTGGAGCAGATCCATGAGGAATGCTACTGTTTTCAGCACTTCCCTTGCTCTGCCTAAGACCAGGCACACTGAGATATGAATGTTGTTGCAGCTGCTGCATACTACATGTAAGCCACATGTTGATGATTATTGCTTTAAACGAGAAGGTCTTTGTTTAAAATGCTTGTTTTCTTCCATCTAGAACCTACCATTTTTTCTACGATACTTAAAAGTAAGAGTTTCTATTTTTTTTGTTTTTAACAATGTACCTGGAATTTACATAATATCACAGTTTGTATTTATAAAAAAGATTATCCAGATGTATATTGATTGTTCAGTCAGCTTTATAATAACAGAGAACTAGCCCCTAATTAATTGAAACAAATTGACCTATTCATTCTTCAATTGTTTGTATCATTTTATGTTGTGGTTTTTTTATTACTTCTAGGTCTGCTTCAGTCCACTCCCCAAATAACAGTGCTTTTCTTTAAAATATAATGAACTGTGTTGCATTTATGAGAGCTGCGTGATCAAATCATGTTACTGCTGTCACCCTACTGAATGCCATGTCACACTGCCAACGTTTGGACTGAGAACTGATTGCTGGCTTCGGCAAGACTGGAAAGGAAAGGAAGACCTGGACACACAGACTACCTCTAAACTATTAAATGAAATTAGTCAGAGACTTTTCCTGGAGGCCAACTGGCATGAAAAAGCTTGCATTCACACAACTAAACTCTCTTACCCTCCAAATCACAGTGGCCACATCCAAAATACCTATTGGAGGTGGTCCCTGACCCAGGTTAATACCCAAGCTGTGCTTTGGCATTGTCTGGAAGAGCACAAGCAGGCTTGGGCCAAGACTATGCCAGGGACCAATTTAGTAGTACGGACAGTTTCAGGCCCATGCCTTCTTGGTCCTGTTTAGCTCATTTAGTGTCAAGAGTGAAACCTCAGAAACACTGCCAAGAGTCAACAGAAACCCCCTATTGGCCTCAGTGACCAGAAGCCACTGAGAAGTATAACTGTTAGTTTGTTCACCTCCTTCACATTTGGATTCTTTTTTCTCTCGTTTTGTTTTTTACCAAATGAGTACTGAAATCAACATTTTTAAATCTCATAGAGTAATAAAATTGGGTTGTTGCCTGCTCAAAACTTGTTGCTACTTTTGAACTACTGAGAGGTTTATCACACAAGCCGAGGTTCTGGAAAAGCCAGCTTCAGCTCTCTTCCATGGTGGAGGATCTCCTACAGCTTTGAGCAAGTAACTAGGATCTTCTATGACTCAGCCCCCTGTTTGGATAAAAGGGTAAAAACCTACGAGGTGCTGAGCTACAAACACACCAGGTGCTCGAGGTCACACAAGCACGCTAAACTGATGTGAAAGTAAAACTCCCTTTGATTTCTGTGGCAACTTTTTTCACATGTCTGGGAAGGGAATTTATTTTAAACCCTGCAAAATGGACATGAATGTGTTCACCCCTATATCGAGATGTTTTCGCAGACAGAGCACTGGGGGTGGGTTTGGATAAGCCTGAAGTGTCCTATCATGTGAGATCATTTGGGGAGCTGGTGCTCTGTGTTTCTAGGGCTAACTCTGTGCACCTGGTACCCCTGTTAACCCATGTAACACTGTCCTTCACAGTAATATGTTACACTTCTGCCTGCAGCAATATAAATAAGAACCAGGCAATTCATGCTATAATCTTTTTCTCTATTCTAAAGATAAACGGCAGTGAAGGCCAAGTTGGTTTAAAAAGCTCATACAAAATGATTATATCAGGCCATGCTGTATTACTGAGATTACAGAAAATGACTTACATGTATTGAATTAAACCATGATTTTCCAATGATCTCAGCAGCAGCAGCAGAATTGGGACATTTTAATCATTGCGTTGTCAGTTTGGTAGGTAAATATTATACTGAATTGCTGCTTGAAATGAAAAACTGTATTGTTTTATCCAGAAGGTTTCTGATTTCTAGCACTAGCCTTTACTTTTCTTAGAGCTCAGACATATGATTGAATTACTCAAGCTGACAAGTACTGATTTCGACCACATTTAAGCCAACACATTTTTTGCCCGAGGTTTGCTACAGGCTAAGAGTGTGCTGTTAATTAATGCAGTCATTTGATGTGCAGCACCTTGCTGGACTATGAGAACTTGATTGTGTGCTTTCACCCAATGTTCCTTTCAGGTTAAAAAGAATCTTTGTTTCCTAATTGACCTATTCATGGATCAGTCTCATAAAAGAGGCTATGGAGCCTGACATGTACATAGTCACACCTGGCCTGGACCCTGTGAATCTTATTTAATGAAAATGTTATGAAGAAAAGAATAGAATTGTTGCCCAGAATGATTTACATAGACATTGATCATTTTTTTCTGAGCTGAACTTTGAAAAACAGGAAGTATGCCAAAGCAGGGGAGGAACATTTGACGTAATCTACCTTTGCCTCCCTTTCCCTTCCCTTTCCGTGTTGCCCCTCAAGCCTGAAGCACTCTCCCATGGATGCTTGCATATGGCAGTGGCCCTACTCAGACCAATTGAGACCATTGCATTAGTTAAGGTTTGCAAGGCCATAATATGTTTATTTTTGCAGTCTGATCTTGAGAGAAGCCAAGGAGGGCTTGCATCTCCCTCCCACTGATAACGGTGGTGTTGAAAGTGCTCGGTGCATTCCAGGGCAAAGCCTTGACGGCTGCGGGTTAGAGAGCTGCTAACGCTCCTCTGGAAGTACATGCAGATTCCTTTGGTCTTCACTGGGGAAAAGCCTGGCTCTCCATTAAAAAAAAAAAACCAAAACAAAAGAAAGCAACACTAAAAACCCCAACACACAAAACCCCAACACAATAGTTGTAGTGGCCCAAATAAAACATAAAACCCCCAATCTCAGCCCAAGCACTCAGTTTGGGGATCCTCTGGAATTAGACAGAGGCTTGAAGCTTGACCCAGGGAGGAGTATTTCCACGGTCTTTTCATGGGCAGAAGGGTGCAGGCTCTGCCCACGTGTGAGTGGCTTGTGGTGTGCGAGGACGTAGCCCAGTGGCCCGAGCTGGTACTCCCTGCCTGCTGGCAGAGAGTACCACCACAGGCTTGTTGCTTATTCACACTGCATAGGGTCTGAGATGTGCTATGCAGCCATCACCCCAGGCTTCATCTCAGGCTCTTTTTCACCCTCTTTAGCTTATATTCTCTCTCTAACAATTATCTCTCTTTTTTTTTCCCTCTCTACTTCCACAACTAGACGTGCTTTGCCAAACTCCCCACTCCACCATCTATCCACCCCATATGTTTATATTTTCCTATTGCTGAGGCACGTTGTGCTGACCTGCCTGCACAGAGCTCCTTTATCACAGAGATAAACATGATGTCCCCCTCACATAGAGTTTCTATCATGTGTGACCTTTCATCTTGAACTGCTGTGACCTTTTTTTTTTTTATTAATGCTGTACTGTGCTGCTTGCAGAAGCCAGGAAAGAAAATCTTTTGTTTCTAGATAGAATACTGCTAAAGGACATGATACGGTCTTGTTTGTAATCCAGCTAATTAAAATCTGCATGTGCAGTGTAACTGAGAACGCAGCTTTCGCCCACCACTTTCCCACAGGCAGGGAATAAAGGCCTTTAGTGCAGCAGCAGCTAGCCACCCTTGGATAACAGAGAACAGAGCCCACAATTCATCCCAGCTTTCCTTATCATATCCGCGGAGGGCTTTCCCTTCCCTCCCTCCCTCCCTCCCTCCTTCCCTCCCCCTTTCTCTCCATGGAATCACTTACTGTAGCTATGCGCCTCTATACATCACTTCAGAATGTAATTAAGTTAAAAATATGTTAGCTCTCGTTTATCTATGCTTTAGCGTGCTCTGAATATAATTCATTTCCTGTAAGAAAAAGAAGAGAAAGAAAAAAAAGAAAAAGAGAAAGAAAAAGAGAAAGAGAAAAGAGAAAGAAAAAGAGAAAGGAAAAGAGAAAGGAAAAAGAAAGAGAAAGAGAAAAAGAAAGAGAATGAAAAAGAAAGAAAAAGTGTCTATTTCTAATCAAATGTCAAACACATTTATGTTAAAACTGTTCTGCCAAGAACTAACTGAATAACAGTTTAGCAGTTCACACTTTCGTGAGTTCATTATGTAGGCTTTTTTGGATTTGCTGGATGGTTGTGGTTATTACTAAGGCTGCCTTTTGTGTGTGTGTGTCAGGGAGAGGGTGCCATGGAATTTTTTTTCTGAAACATTTCCTTGGTTAGTTTTTCACTTGTTGCTTTTTGTTGGGTAACTGAAGCGTGGGGGAGGGAGGAGGAGAAGGAGGGCAGCCGGGTGGGAAGAAGCAACGAGGGCAGAACGGGAAGCACTAAAACTGAGCCTCCACCTGTTTTCTCTTTCTTCAAGTCGTGTTTTATATGACGATGAAGAGGTCAACAGGGAGCATAAAAATGGGCCAGGAGATTCAAAACTTGGAAGGAGATTGTACAACATGAGTAGAAAATACATTTCAGCGCATGTAAAGAAGTCCTCCCCCCCAGTTCCCCCAGTAAAGCACACAAACAGGCTTTCTGTGGGCATTCCCTGGTAACCCGCACAAAGAACTGTTCAAACAGCTGTGCCTTCAGCTAAACATCAGCCACGGGCTGCTGTGGAAAATGCTGATTTTTGTGCGTTAACTTCCCAAGCTCAAATTCAGCAAAATATACCTACAACTATTAAAGGAAGGGATTTTGAGTCCTGAATAAATATGCAACATCTTGGGAAATTATTTACTTTATTTGTCTGTAATGAATTATTCATATGTATGTTGGACTCCGGGAACGATTAAAGAGATATGAAAAAGTAATGTTTTGATATCTAATAAAGCTTATTAGGTGACACCCATCCACTCGTCCAACTAAAGCACCTAACATCACATTTTTTTAATACCTAAGTATTTTAAAAAGAGAGAACAGAACGCTTAAAAGACATCAGAAGTACTGTGCTGCCTATATATTAAAAGATGTTATGTTGATCAAGTAGAATAGTGCTTTCCATCACAACTTGGTTATCTTACGCTGACCTCTACAAGCACAAAGAAAGAGATCTGTACATTTTTCTGCTTTTAGTGCCTATGGAAGGATAACATTAAATAAGAAATAGCTATTAGTAGACTTATATAACTCCGATATATTTATATAACACATCACGAAATTACAGCAAGCATACGTTTTTATGTACTCTGGAATTAGTGTCTAATCAGTAGGCCAGTGATAGCCAAGAAGACATTTATCTGTATTTTACCAATTTAAGATTTTCTTTTTTTCATATTTTGAGGAATATATTCAATATTTGCTCTTGGATAGTGACCTCTGCTTCGACATAGCAAAAAGGTTGTTAATATCAAGTCATATTTTTTATAAAATGGCTGTTTGCATATTGCATAAGCATTGTATTGTTTATGAAGCTTTGTGTATTCCTTTTAAGTGTGCTAATCCTAAGAGATATGGCATTTTTTAATTGTTACTTAGCAGCCTTTCTTAAGCATTAAAATTAATTTGTATTTTGGGGAGACACTTATAATTTTTATGGACAGATGTGATGTTAAATAATGTCCTGTAATTCCATGTAACTAATAACATAAATTAGGGTGTGATTATTATTTTTGTCACTAATAACTGTTCTTGTAGAGCCCTTCTTGTGCAGAGGGCACATAACAAGAGCTGAAAAGCGACCACATTGCTATGTTAGTCACACATGACAAGCAGCATGGCATAAATTCCCTCTCAAAGTTACTGAAGGATGCTGAACATCAGGGCATGCTAAAGGTCAGGCTTAAGTCTCAGATCCCCACAGTGAACATTTAATGTATTGGAAATCAGGATGCCTTTACTAAGTCCCTAAACCACTTTATGCACTCAAAACTGCATCCAAAAAGTTTAGCTTATGATAGCACCCAAAAGTGTTTAGGAGGTTGTTCCCAATACACTTAATGAAAAGAGGATCAAAATGACATTCATTAGTTTTGCACGTGGGACCTGAACCTGCCCTTCAGATGTTTTTGTTCATCTGTGCCACCAACAACCGTTTACAGGGATTCCTCACTGGTGATACCACGAAAAATAACACTGTGCCAAGAGGGCATACCTGAATTTTTATATCAAATAATTTTCAAAGTTTTCAATTTCCATGTCAAAAGTTTATTTCAAAGTTTTCAAATTTTCATAGTTTGTATCTCTACTTTTTCTTGTCACTATTAATCTTCTGCACAGCAGATATATACTGCTCTGCCAGAATTAAGAGCAAATTCTACATTAAGTGAAAGTTAAGAAAACTCAAGAGGCTGACATCTCAAAGACGGCAGTTATTTAAAATGTTCAGCTATGGCTGCAGAAAGATCCCTTTAAAATGACCATTCTTCTTTCCTATACTAACCTCATATCAAAGCAAGTTCTTAAATCAGTGCCAAAAGAAGTGAAAAGAATAATTGTGATTAAATTTCTTTTGACGCTGCAAATTCCTCTCACAGTCGAAATCTCAGATTTCACTGCATCCCTTCCAAACAAAAGCCATCTAGCCCGATTGTGCAAGAACGTTTTATAAGGCTGTGAAACGAAGGGTTGGTGAATTATGCCCTTTCTACAAACGATGACGACCATGGTAGTAACGCTTCATCCGAACTGATGATTCAGGGGCACAGTAGGACGCAGCTGCTGAATTGCAAACAGAAACATGAGTCACCCTCTCTCTGACTCATAAATAAAAAAACCAAAACAGAATAAAACAGTAATATGATTAGAAATTACTTTCCCTACCTTCAGAGTGGAGGAAGAGAGTGGCAGCTCATCTTTCTTGCAAAACAACTAGGTAAGTTTATTACTGGTGGTAAATGGTAAATGGTGTAGCCACATAGCTCTGGAAATGGAAGAGTGACACTGACCAAATAAACACGCCAAAGTCAGGTTTTACCTACTGAGAATAATTCTGTGTGAATAAAAACCAAGTTGGGAGCTTGGGATTTAGCCTACTGCTAGCATAGTAGTAACAACAATAATCCTAATAAGTAGCTATTAGTCATGGGAACACAGTGGCAGCACTTGTTATTTATAAATAATTAGTTATCAGCAATGGAAAGCCCGGGGTAGCAGCGGGAGTCCAGGGCTGGTTGCCCTGCAGGTACCTGGCAAATGGAGAGCGGTGGGAACACCACAGTGTCTCCTCCCCTCAGCAGGCTGAGCGTGAGGTGTAAACTACCAAAACTGAACAGGGATAACGGCTTATTCACGGCATTGCAAAGCTTGCTTTCTACTCATTTATCCTTGGTCTGTCAGTAAGGTCCCAATTTCTCTCTGGGACACGGTTAAGTCCAGAAGGAGCAGGGTGAGCTCCCATTCAGTTCAGCATAAAACCGAAAATGCAGTGCTTCCGGGCACTTCGTCTCCACCTGTATTAAGAAGCCTTAAATCCCTTTTAAAAAAAATCTGAAATCTGTTTTTCCAAATTTGAGCCTGATGCTGTTGCCACTCATATTGGTTGGATCATCATGCCTACCTACACCAACACCCCAACACCCGGCTTTTCAGCTTTCCCTGCAAGAAATGAAGTCCTGGACTGTACCTTCTACTAACAAAAGAAAGACAGTTTGGACAGGTAGCATATCCAAAGTTTAGTATTTTGGAATTGTGCCCACTAGCAACTAGCCAGAGTCTGGCCCTCTCAATCTGTCCACTGCCTATGAGGATGGCAGTATTATTACATTTAACATCAATGCAATAAACCAAAGAAAAGCAAAATAACATGTTTTGCGCATTTTCTGGTACCAATGGATTACCATTTACTGCTGTTGTTATTTAGAAATACGTACATACGTATAGGTAGCCTTTTTAATTCTCTCAAAAGAAATGGGTGCTGGATTACATCTGAGCAAGCTAGCTACACAGTTAGTAACGTAAATAAAATAATTCATCATTCATCCCACTTTTATGAACTTTTTGCATACTGAAGTTTGATTCATTTCTCTCAGACAGACAAGTACTATGCATCTGCATGGCCCAACACTTCTATTTTTCTCCCTATCACCACAGCAGGATTGGGATAATCTTCACGTTTGCACCAGATCAGGTAGGACATTGGTAGCAGCAGCCCTTTTGCTGCCACTGCAACACTTTTTGGGTTCCAAACAGCTGAAGTGTGGTAGATGCATTCCTGACAACTTTAATATATTGGGAAAAATGGAACATCTCTGAAAATTTCAGTTCAAAATTTAGCCAGCATCAGGTCTGGCATAATTTGTTTTTCAGAGATAAACATGTGAGTGCTTATAAGGAAATACTCCTGAACACATGTTGTAGTTTACCTCTGACGACATCTTTGGGAAACACACTGAAACAACCCACAGGTACAAGGCATGCATAAAGCCTACAAGCTCTTTACCAGGTGGAAAAGCCATTCTGTGACAGCTAAGGATGAGATGAAACAAAAAAGACTGAGTTCAACAAAGCACACATATGCACTTTCTGAATGAAGTCAACTAAAAGGTCAAGAGAATAATCTGAGTGATAGGCAACGTAGTAAGGCACATGCTAAAAGTCATTTTCAGATGTGCTTCCAATCAGCTTCTTGTTTTGAGAAAACATCATTTCAATCTTTTTTGCACCTGCGAGCTAGTTACCTAGATTAGCCTAATACTTAACATGTGCCCTGTCGCTTTACTCTCTTTCCTGCCAGGGCTGCCTGTGCTGATACCTGGCCTTAGTGCTTAGAGCTTGGGCTCAGGGTGCTGTGTGCTTTGCTTAGGCATTACAACATTCACATTCCTATTTCCTTGGTCTTGCTTCCACAAATCTATCAACAAACCTCTTAATCTTTTTTTTTTTCATCATCCTCCATTTTTTTTCTCTGTAAAATGATACCTGTCATGTCTTGAAACTCAGTAACTGTCCTTTATGTAAACCTGGAAATTCTGTTCAAAATTCTTTGAGCTCTGTTTAATCCCTTGCTCTGAATTAACTACTCTTTTAATTTCTAGCTACAATTTTTTCCTCATCTTCTATCTCAAATGCTTTGCTTCAGATAGTAGGATTTTTAATTTCTAACTTTGTTCTCTCTTGTATTTCAAAGTGCTCAAAGCTTTCTGCTCCCACTTGTCACAGCCCTTGCCTTAGACATGCTTTTTCAGAGACTCAGCTTCCCACACCATGTATTTTCTAGGAGTTTTTTCCTTCAGTGATTACTATCCCAATGGATGGATTTTCTGTCTCTTCCATCTGAATCTGGTAAGTAATCTAACAAAAGTTAGGGAGCATTTGTGTCACTTGGGAGTTTAGGATTTCATTTCTGTCTTCTTTTACCAACAGCCAAGATCATCATTGGTTTCTACAGTGAAGATGAAAAGTATGAGCCTTTCAAGCTAAACTGAGGTTCTGGAGGGACTGTAGTCTTAAAAGCAGTGAATTTAGGAGGCAAATGTAAACTTTCTTAGTGTGATGAAACATAATACACTCCTGTGAACTGTGCTTTAAAAAATGAGAATTGCTAATTAATCATGCTTTGAACTTAGTATACGAGTTGACTTTCAACTCTGACCTTGACTTAATTAGCTGGCAAAACACTGTTAATTAAAATACTCTTTAAAAATGTTTTAAAAAATTCTTTATGCTTTGCCTTGATGAAGATCATAACATACATTTAAGCAGTTGTAAAACTCTTCCTTCCATTTCTAAGCATTTACTCTTGGAACAAATCCTGCTGAAGTCCCTGGGAGTAAGGGAGTAAACCACCTGGCCTGCAAGCTGGGAGAGTCGCTACTCTCATTCTTACCATAGCTCTGTCTTGCCTGGTATCCTGCTTTGTCTTTGTCAGGTTCATTATGAAAATAAATTATCCTTTGTCAGTATGTTGTTGGTAGATTTAAATAATTCTTAGCAGATTAGCAAGATGCAGGTTTTCTCTGCAGAAATCCTGCTGATTAGACTCTGTAGCATACTGAACATCCAGCTGTTTTATTATTTTGCTTTTAATGACCATTTCCAAGTAATGCCCTGAATAACTAGTAGAGACTCTTCTAAATAAAGGTACAGCGCTTGCTACCTCCAGTCTTCTGGAACAGTGGTTGTTTTCATGCGGTCTAAAATTTTAGTTTCTTCACAACTTTCATGCCTTGTGGGTCTGGTAAATTTTTGTTTTTGTTTCATATATTGGTAATTCAAAATCTTGGATAGATGCACCTCTTTAATATAAAACCAGCCAAACAAAAAAGGCCCAACAAGAAGGTTTGAGATTAGTAATCCCTTGATGTTCTGAGCAAAGAAAACTGATGCAGGAAAATAATTTAGCTCTCCAATAAAATGCCTCAGCTTTTCTAATTGCTTTCTTTAGGCCTTTCTGATCTAATGCAATCAGTGACTTGTGTGAGCCTTTTACTTCTGATGGACTTACTGGGGTTTTTTTCACTAGCTCTCAGCTTCTGATAAACCCTCCAATTCGTGCCCCAGCTTCCTGTTTCTGATATGCAGAACACATGTCAGGACAACTGGCCTAACTAGAGATGAAAAATAGTGAGAGAAACTATAAGGTGTAAGTAAGGAGAAGTACAAACACCAATTCAGTATGAGCTTTAGGATGTTAAAATTGAGATTCTAGAGATTCAGTTGTCATGTAAATGAATCTGAGATTTTTTTGTTGTTGTTAATATAAAATTCTTTGGGTTGTAAAAGATTCAATGAACGCATGGCTGTTTCTCATTAGTGGTGGCTGTCACTAAAATGAATATGTTGCTGAGTGTTCAGTTTCTGGGAAACGTGGTTGAAACATGAGCAGCTCTCTTGATGCAGAGCTCGGAGTCAGATGTTTTCAGAGGGGATGTTCCCCATTAAGTAATGACAGAGAACCATACGGAACACATTACAAATCGAAATACTGATTGATGAAGTGCCTGTGGTCAGCTTTCTACAGAAATGAGAATTTTGAACGTATTATCACATCAGCATGGAACTGATCTCACGTACAATTGCATTCTGTTTTCATTTCTTTTTTGCTTCACAGTCTCACACGTGCTGTTCCAGATCACGTTTATAGCGAGCAGAACCTCAGACCGAAGGAAATAAAGCATCAAGTTTGAGCTCTGATGTTTCATTGATTTAGCCCAGTTCACAGAAGCCCAATAAGTCTGAGTTTGTTCACACAGCTGGTAAGCTATAAACTCTTTCTCCCCATAGCAAACTTCTCCCCTCCTTCCCAAGAGCTGGGAGAGGTGACTTGAAGAATGCTGGAGAGTGCTGGTGCTGGAGAGGGAGAAGTGGGGTCACCTGGCAAGGCACGGTGGGTCCTGTGCAGGTTTGAATTTATCAGACTAAACCCTCCACTTTGGCTTCCCAAAAGTAGATGCTTTCCTTCTCCCACTTAGCTCACTTGCAGGGGTTCAGTGAGGAAAATCAACGGGTTCATGCTGACTTTGGGGTGAGATTGCTTGATTTGTTTGCGTTCAAGTTACTTATGACTCTAGCTTCAAGTTCAGGTTCCTTTCAGGTACAGTGACCTCTTCTGTTTTACACAGAAAGCAAACAGGGCTGGTCATACGAAACGTGTATAGCTATTCACTGTGTACACAGACTGCAAGTGAATGCACGTCTGAGTCACAGCACATTTGAAGAAAAATATATAGTCAAATGGTAAATTTAGAAACTTAGGTCAAAGTAGCTAGCTCTTTTTTTTTTTTTGCAAAACAATTCTTAAATGGTGCTTCAGTAAAAGCCTGAGCAGGAATAGACTTAGACGCATATTTAGCACAGTGTTATGAACACTTGAGTATTTCTGTTTCTGAGATCCCAGCATGAGATTATTACAGTGCTAAGGCACATAAGGGGTGAGAGCCAAGTCTTGCTTATGCCTTTGCTAATGGAAACTCACTCAAGTGAATGGAGTTGCTTGGTTTATGTTAGCACAGCTGAGGCCACAGGTTGGCCCAGGACCTAAACATTTGAACATAGGGAGAAGTCAAATCAAATGTCTACTAATGCCTGGAAATGTGAACTGTGGACTGGGTCTAAAATTAAAAACAAGGAGAGAGAAATATCAAGTGTTCACGTAAAGCCCGTGGAGAAATTTTACCGTCAAATTTTTCATAATCATTGATTTCAGACAATCAGGACCTGATTATTCAGAATTGTTAGGAATGCACAATCTTCAGCTGAATTCTCTTAAAACTAAATCTTTGAGGCTTACAGCAAAAAATTATAACAGTCTCCTAGCCTTCTTAAATACATGTGAGGTTTTTTCTTTTTCAAAAAATTAACCGTGGCAAACTGTTTTCCAGGGATCTGATTTCTGCCCTTCAGACTTCTACAGATGTTCTTGAAAATGCAGAACAAACGTACCTTGCTGATAAGCAATTTGTTAGCTTTCACTTTGTGTTTATTCATGGCAGAAATCTGTATTGGTATGTATGCAAACAATAGTGCTTAAGTGCTTCATTAATTCAAAGGATAAATAAATGTAGAATAATTTGAGGAAACATACAAGCAGCTGTTCAAGGATATCAGATTTTAAGCTATCTGTAACCTTCATGATTATTTCAATGTACTTCCTCCTTTATTAAAAAATATAATGCAGACATAATGATAGTAACGATCAGTAATGAGCTGAGATTCTCCCACCTGTCAGATATTTAAGCCATGAAATACTAGAAGTCTTTTTGATACTGATGGCTAGTCATTGGCAACAGATACAGACTTTTAATGGGGCTGAAGGCCTTCATGGCAGGAGGAATGCTGAGAGTGCTGCAACCATCGCTCAGATCACCTTCCTCACGTACAGCCTTCTTACCATGCAAGACCATGACCCTACCAGTCTTTGTGGCTCTTTGTACCAGAGCCATGAGCTCTGCTCTCAGAAAAGACTGTTGCAATTGTACTTTTGGTACCATCCAGGCATGCAAGTTTGGGCCTAGATGGGGCACAGGTCAGGAAAGACTCTCTGAGCCGGTATCTGGCATGAGCTTCAGATCTCATGTAATCCTGCTAGTCTTGAAGGATCAAATACTCCAGAGTCCTCACTGAAACTGCTCCCCCAGCCTAAGATGAGCAATAGGAGCGATCTTTATCTGGACAGGAGAGCAGCTCAGATAAGGAGAGGGAAATGCTGATGGCATTTTCTCAAATCTTGTGTGAACCTCTGGGACAAATGTCAGGGTGGGACATTCCCATAGTACACTGTTTGGCCTGGGATAGATTACTGAGGCTTTGGTGCCAGAAAGATTAGTACTGGACTGGGTGCCTACTAGCATGGGGACACAACCACATTTCTGACAGTGTAGCCAGAAGAGAAGTTTTGTGACTTCCAGACTTGTTCTGCTATGGCATGAAGCAAGGGCGTGGTTCTCTGGCTCTTAGAGCTGCTCCAAGCCAGGGCTGAGCAGGCTTGCTGTTCTGCAAACCCCTGGCCATGCATTTGAGCTGCTCTCCTGAGCTGGAACGAGCACTGAGATGAATGTGTGGTGAACAAATTTAGAGCTGCAGAGAGAGATCAGTCAAATCAGTTATCTGCAGGCTGAGGCTGCCTCTTTTCTTTCCAGTGCTAGGAACCCGAAAACTGATAGGCTGTATCAATGAACCTGAGGTTTTCCCATAGATCAGATAAAATAAGGAAATTCCTCTTTCTCCCTCCACTGAAAGTTTCTAAGCTTCTAGTGGGACCTAAATCAGGGAATTAAGAATCTGGATATTATTGAATTTATCTTCTCCAGGACTCGGTCTGTTCTTGTATACATGAAGATAACAGCATCGTTTTGTCTCAGATAAAAATGCTCAGACAGCGTTATATGTATTGCTATAGCTGTTGTTACCGTTTTCTACAAGTATGGGTTATGGAGAGAGAAGACTTGCAAATATAATCGGCGTTATTATGGATTTTTATTTCCTTTTGTTATTTTATCTTCAGAATGGCTTTGTTCTATTCCCTTCCTTTGAGGAGGATTGCTTTATTTTTTAACTTGCCAATTCTTATACATTCCATCAGCCTTAAAAATAATATTTTCAAAATGCTCAAGTAACTTAAAACCTTCTCTCTTTCTCAGATGTGATCTGGTGCTTACATGTGGGCCTGGAAATGCTATTACCTCCCAAAATTGTAGTGAAACTGGTGTGATATAGACATCTAAGACTTCTGAGACTCTTGGTCTCCTATAGAAGATCTGGCACTAGTACAACCATTTAAGTTACTGGTAGGTGTTTTTATTGAAAAACATCCCAGTGCAACCGCATTTATAGATATAAAGGCATCCTGTGTTGTTGCTTTCCTATACTGCTGTTTCATTTCTGGATTGAAATAGCTGATACTGCTAAGAGTACCCGTATAACTGCATCAATATTAAATGCTGTATTAACTATACCTGACATCTTGTTGAAAGTTGTGACATAGGCTCCTAAATGCTAGTCTGTTTTGAAACCAAGATTTAAGGTCTAATTCCACAAAGCTTCTTCGCTCTCTTTTTAGATTGGGGCTTTTTGTCTGTTTGGCTCTCTTGAAAGTTTTTACAGCTAGGTTTATGCTGCCAAATCGGATCAGGATTCAGACTTTGGGTATTATTATTATTTGTCTCATAATAATGATATGACAAGGATTAGGAACAGTGTGAATGAAGGGTGAGGCTCGAAGCTTTTGGAGCAGAACTAACTCTCACTAGAGATGAGTCCATGCTAACGTTGTGCTTCTTTTATGGGGCTTATTTTGAGCTTCCTTAGAATTTTTGAGTCAGTCATCTGAGAACTAAACAGCATAGCTGCCTCAAAAGTAAACAAATGCTTTTAGATGTGGTGGGCAGATCAGATTGGATATGAGTTCTAAGAATGTACAAAATTGTCAGCTTTATTTAGCAACAGAACGGTTACTGCACAGTGGTAGCACCACATGTGACTCGTCCCCCATGTTGCAACACCATTAACCAGAGAGATTGGACACAGAGATGACTGTTCTTGGCCTTGCTGAGAATACCAGTAAGATGTCTAACCGTTGCCAGTCGTGCTGTTTCTCAGCTCACGTGTTAGTCATATACGGGAGAAAAAGAAAAAAAAAAAAAAATCAAAAGTCTATTGTTCCCTACTAAGTCACACTGAGTAGCACCTAAGTATTTGGATTTCCATAGGCCACTCCAGGACTCCTCCCATCAGAACACCACAGCTGGGTGATCACATCTGGCCATCAGGGAGCAACTTTGGGTCTACTGACTCAACAGGAAAAGTGGTTGGGACCTGAGCTTCCCTGTGACTGTCACAGTCACAGCGTCAGCCAGTCTGTATCATGTATTGATCTGCAGTCGCTGTCCTATTAGAGTATTGATCATGTAACACTAATCTTTACTTTTTTTCAGAGTGTCATGAAGTTTCCACCACCTTTTACTTTTCTGGAATGATGTGGGACATCCACCCCCCAACCCCCCAAAAATCCCCTAACCCCTTCTTTTTCTGCCCATCTGTACCGTGCAAAACCCCCTTTGCTCAAAGGGCCAGAAGTTGTTGCAAACCCCATTGTGTATTGTACGGTTCTGCTTCTTTTTATCCCTCTGATTTTTTGCTGAATTGTCTGATTACTGAAAAGCATCAAAGACAAAAGGGGAACATAAAGCAAAGGTAGGACTTCTTTCTTTTTCTCAGGGCCACTCAGCTTCCAAGAGATCTGCAACAAGAGGGCCCTTCTAAGTCCCACAGCAAGAGCATGTTTTTCTGTAAATGCACTCTCATTCTCTCTTGCTCTCGCTTGCTTTAAAGCATACATCTGACACAAATTAATCTGCAGGGTTTTTAGTCATTTCACATCCGCTGCTGGGGCAAATTAGACTTGCTGATGTTGTTTTGGCCTAACTCTGAAGCAGCATGAAAGGAATAGCCCAGAGAGAGAGCGAGCATGTTCTCCTTGGCTCTTCTTCCATGTACTCTCTGGCCTTTTCAACAAAAAAATGAGTTCAATTGGCCTGAAAGGCACTGGGAGTTTGAAAACCCCTCTGTAGTACCTTAAAGAACCAAAATTACTTAATTAATGTGGAGGCCATTATGTGCGGTTACCATATGAATGAGTAAGTGGACTGCCTGAGTTACAGAGTAGGAAAGAGGAAAGGATATCTGAGGTCAGCCTTGTCAGGGTAAAGGAATCCTAAACAATGAGGGCATTGGTTTAAGGTTTGAGGAAGAATTTGAAAAAGAGCCCTGAGAGTGAAATTAAATGAAGCATGGGAGAGTATTAGTGGAGATTAGCAGTGCTGTGAAGGAACCCAGAGCAGACTGCCAATCGCCCCTAAGTGCAGGCAGCTTTAACTGGGCTGCTGCAGACAGGAATTAGGCAGTACGCTGCTGGAGTTTGACTGAGAACTATTTTCTTGAGCAATGTTAAAGAGTTTCTCTTCCACACCCCCTCTCTTTCATTGACTTGTAAAAGTGAACATGCCCCTTTCAGCTGCATTTTTTTTTTTTTTTTTTGGCCAGGCAGACTTATGACAGAAGTAGAAAAAACAGAGTCAAGATTTTAAAAGCACTCTGGCACTCTCAGTGTAAATGTGAGATTCACTTAGTAGCACAGGGTTGTCATCGCAAACGTACTGCTTCAGATGAGCAGAGGACAAAGCCTAGTGAAACTACTGAAATCAATGGCTGTGTTTATAGTTGAATTCGGTGAACAAACTGATGAGATGCATTTGTTCACATATAGATTGAAAGGGATGGATATTGGTTATTTTTCCAAAATCTGAATGCTTCCAGTGATCTAAATTTTTCAGAACTATTTGAGGCCATTTCAAGGTTTTTCTCTGGAGTTTATCTTATCAGCCATAATTTCCAGAAAGCAGTACCTGCGATAGAACAAGCATGCATAGGACAAGAACGAGCTGAAGGCGGGAATATTTTGGAAGATGTTGGCTACAGCATTTGTTTTCTTGGCTTTGGTTTCATTCGCTGTCTCTTTGAAACAGTATTCACTTACATGTTTCGGAGTAACAATCCCGACTGCTGAATATCAGTTCCTAGCACTTACTTTTCCCACCAGCTATGAACAGAATTGTTGCTAAAAGCAAGGGGCGAGAAAGTGAATCGTCTCTCTGAAAATACTTTTATTGTGTGTAGGTTTTCCAGAAGACAGTGGACTAGATCTTGAGTAACATTTGCAAGACTAACAACAGAATCCCCAGGTGAGACCTGCCAGAGCCTGTAGGAAGTCAGGGGTCATATTTAGACCACATCCTTCAGTTGTAACTAATGATCCTGATTGACTGTGTGGATTGGTAGTGCCTAACAGCCTTGGAGAATTGTCATTCGGTGCTTTGGTGTCAAATGCTCTTGTACTGTGATACCCAATAGCTGGTTGCATGGACATAATCTTAAGTATCCATCTTTGGAAAGCTGCATTGTATCCTCCTCTACAGCTTTATTCCTAAAGACTGTAGGTAATCTTGTATTTTACAACTCTAAGCTCAGTCACCGCAGCTTAGCCTTCCAAGGCAGCTCCTGCATGCTCTGGAGATGCCAAGGGAACCTGTGTGCCTAAACTGCCTCTGGGGAATGGATCTAAATGCTTAAGTTGCCTTGGGGGGGAGTGTGTGTGTGGGGGGGGTGACAGGGCATGACAACACCGACTAGCCTTGACTGTTAATAATCCTAATAGTTTTGAAGTAACACCAAAACCGGAGTCTGGCTGGTGTTTTAAATTGGAGTAAATTAGTGGAATCCACACAAATGGTGCTTCGTTGCATAAACGGCATTTCAGAAGCAGATTGGATGACATTTTCCAATGTTCCCTCTGCAGCAATTGTTTCATTCCTCTGCAAAAGGACAATTTAAATAATTGAATTTTCCCTCAGGATAGGAAAAAATTACCCCCCTCCCAGCCCTTTCTTTTTTATTTTCCCTTCTATTAATTTAATTGAAACCAAAATTGTTTGAAATATTAAATACCATTGGAGGCCTCCCATTACAAGGCTGGAGCTGTGTGGGAAATACTTTTCTAACCTGCAAAATGTTTGTGTTTTCCTAAACATTCCTGTTCTGCTCTGAGATAAAACCAACCCCCTTTAAAGGCAGGAGTATGTGTGCTTGTGTTTACATATGGGTGTTAACATTATGAGAGTGGTATGTAACCCCCCAGAAGTTTCAACTTCAAAATACCTCCTTTTTTTTCCTGACCAAAGAAAAGAAAAAGTTGCCAAAAAAAGTGAATGGTTCCATGATTTCATTCTCTACCCAGAGCTTGAGCAGGCTTGCTAGCAGGGCACTGCCTTTTGGCTGAGTGCGCTGCAGGTTAATATGAAGGTCATCAGAAGTCTGGAATGAGTAGAAACTGACACAGAGCATGGCCCCACAAGTACTTAGGCTGCCTTCAAAACATACCTTGCAGCTCGGCTGAGCAAGAATTAAATTCCCTTTGGAAAGCAATGTTGCTTTAGGAGACTTGTGACTCACTAGTCACCAGTTCTATAGTTGTCATGCAGGACTTCATGGGTAGTTCTCCAAGCTAGGCCTGACTAACATGTTCCACCTGGTCTAAGGGAGTGTATACAAGTGGCTTAAGCTGGACTTTGCAGTGAAGCAGAGGAGGTGTGCTCAGGCAGCCGGCTGCAGGCCCAGCTGGGAGGCAGAACTACATGTTGTGCCACTGATGAGGCCAGTCCCTGATGGCATGTGAATTTGGACACAGCAGAAACAGGTCAGGAAGCCCTCCAGACAAAACCCCTGACCAAACCTGTAGTGTGTTTCTGCTTTTTTTACATTAAAAAAAATCCCACCATATAAATTAGAAACAAAGATGAAGCTAGTTGGGTGGGTTTGTTTTTTTTTTTTTTTTTGCTTAAGTCTAGAGATAAAAAAGCTGACAGAGGAATTGCACACCCTCTAAACAGCCTGCATTGCTTCTGGTAACAATGACATATGTGATGCTCCTGTTAATTCTGAATTGACCATAGAGTTACTCAACATATCCTCCTGCACTGCAGTGCTGATTGCTCAACATATGGCCTAAATAGAGTTCGAAGCTGACTGTGACTTTCTGTTAATGTAATGTATAATGACCAAATTTTGCCAAGTATTAGTGTAATCAGCACTGGAGGACATGTTTAGTTAAGAATGCTTTTTCTACTAGACATGTTGCAGACAATATATTCCTGAACTATAAACTATTCCCGTTTCTCTGCTGCCATCTGAATAAAACACAGTAACTTTTTATTGAAAGATTTTTGTCTTACTTCAAACAGACTTTAACCCTGACACTGCTTCTTAATAAAATCTAATTACAGAAATGTGATTTCATTTTAAGAGGTTTTTCTCTGTCCTTGCCCGTTCATAGCAATTAGGAATCCTTTGCCTTAGAGCTCACATAGGAGAGAGACTCATATTACTTAAACTTTCAAGTCATCTTTTTCATGTGTGAACCACAAATATATTAACTTTCAATGATTCACAAATTAAGCTAATAAAAATAAAGGCAGGGAGGCTGGTAGCTTCATACTTTTTAAGAGTTTGGGAAGGGTTTTTTTAATTTTAAAAACCAGAAAACCAGCTGAAGACTCAAAAAACGAGTGATACATGAGATCAAAAACTACATAGTTCTTTTAAAGGATTCTGAATAACTAATCCATTATTAAGATTCCTTTTAATGGCTGATGTTCCTTCTAATTGGTTAAACTACTTAAGGAAGTATTTCAGTGCAATCATTAGCATAGAAAGCCTGATTGTTTATGCCTTTTGATCATTGATGCTATCAGGGAAGAAGCTGGATTTTAATATTCTTGAGAAGGATGAGTAGAGTTCTGACTGCCATCCAGGCTTCTTGGTTGTAACATTATATGTCTAAGATCCTTAAGTTGCATATAGATATCATCTTATTTCCTCTCATCAAATGTTTTCATAATAAATGCCCTTTTTGTGCTATTTATTATATGCTATCCAGTGAGCTCCTTGAGAATCAAATGGCTTAGAAGCAAGGGGGAAAGAACACATTCTCCTTTTTGTAGGCTGTATGGACTATATTGTGCCCTGGAGACAAATACTAGCTTTGGGATTTTTAATGAAGTATCTGACTTTCTATGATTCAGTGTGAGTAGTTGTAGAGGCTAAATCATCTGCCATCTGCATTTCATCTGTTCATATTTGACCTAGGTCAACAAGGTCTACCAGAGTACGGATAAAGAGGTATTTATGCAAAGAAATGTATCAGCTAGTTTTGGTTTGGCAAGTTTACCAGCATGTTCTTTTGCCCTGAAAATTTAGAAGGAATCCTCTCAGGTGAAGCTTTCCTACTGCATTTCTAGTGCTTCCAGCCTTGAGACACTGTTGCCTTATTGAGTTTTGGTTCTTTCAAATCAGCCCAGAGGCGAGATGCACACCATGAAGAATGTAAAATTAAAAGCTGGCTGATCTGAGGACATATTGAAAGTACCCAAAATAGTCCATAGTGTTTGTCATGGGCTAAATTCATTCTTAGCATCAGCAGGTACCCTAACAGTGCTTGGTCCTTAGCGACACCTGGTAGTAGAAATCAAAGGATTAGCATCTTTAGCCTAAATTGCTTAGAAGCTATCATTATACTGTCAGGGATTTGTAGTTGTACCTTTTCTGGACTGAAACCAGTGAGAACTTCATACTAAAGAAATCCATTACGGGTGCACAGGTGAAAATGAAATTTTGATCTAGAGAGAAACCGTACCAGCTGTACAGTCCTGTGGCCTTGGATAGTGGCCAACAGTAAAGCCTATTTTAAAAAGTCTGTCAAAGCTAGCATCAAAACATTCTTTGTTAGGTAGGTAAGATAGGGGCATTTTATGTTAATCTGCTTCGGAGTGAGGCTAGAAAGCAGTTTTTAAAAACACGCTTGTTACTGAATTCAAAACTGTGTTCCATGAATCATTAGCTCAGATTTGTGCTCATAGGTAGGCTCCATTATTTGGGCTGACTTTCAAAATGCTGATGGGAGCACACCCACGTAAGTAGAGCTGAGTGAATAATGAAACAGCGAATAATTTATCTGATACATTTTGGTTGGGTTCAGGATGTTTGCAAGAAAACTGATTTGAGGGGTAGTATTTTACACTGATGAGCAACTGCCAAGTCCTGGAACTAAAAGCTGCGCTGTCTAGCTGCTCTCTGCCCACGTGAGCGCACATGCAGCTCTGGCACCCAGGCTGGCGGATGCAAACGAAACCTTCGGTTCTGGAAAGCCACGTATGCCACTCTCCCCCTCCCCCAAACCCTGCTTTCTGCTGATATGTTTGCCAGTAAAACCCAACCCTGTGAACATTTGCAGACACCAGTCATAAAAACAGGCTAGGCACAGCAACAGTTAAAGGTTAATAAAAAAATATTAAGAGTCACAGAAAATAAGTGGGTTTTGGTTTGGTTCCACGCCACCCCCCTTCCCGCTGTCCCCTTAGGAGCATTTCACTGGGAAGGAAAATAATTTAGTTATCACGACTGCTGTTATAGGTTGCTGAATGTTTGATTTAGGCAAAACTTACAAATTCGATTCCTTATTTCAACTTACACAGACTTTATAATGTCTTTCAGAGAATCAAGTCATGGCCATTACAATTTAGACCGTAAAGAAAAAGAAACCTGAGGAGGGTGGCTGTTTCAAAATGAAAGGCGTAATGGCTGCCTGCTCTCAGCTATTTAGTCAGAAGTCGTCTTTAACACCGTCCTGAGTTACAGAAATTCTCCATTTAGCAGCCTGTTGTCCCCCCCACGTAAGCCGAAAGCCTCCGTCAGCAATCATGGGGAAAAGAGACAGTTTCATGAGGTGAGTGGGAGGTTATCCCTAATTATAAATGTATTATACTAGCATTTTATTTCAAATCCTTCTGCTCACATGCACGAATCATTCAATATGCTACATGACTCTCTACCTGACTTGTGAACTTATGTGGTAAGGAGGAAATTCCTAGCCTGGGGAAGTGTCTATGTTATTAATTTGCATAAAGTTCCTATGTTCATCAGAACAAAAGATAATGCTTAACTTGCTGACTGCTCAGGACCCTGATTCTGTAATGTGCAGAACAACAGATACACACACTGCACACTCATGAGAGAGGGATTAAAGTGGAGTATCTAAAGCATTTGGGCAATTCTCTCTGGACTCAGATGCATCAGTTACTATTAGTATAGGAATAAATAGGGGTTTTTTTAGTATAGATAAGAAAATGCTAGAAACCTCTACTACACCTTGAAAATAGGTTTGTAGGCCTGAAAGTTTTCTTCTGACTATAACAACTGGCCCAAAAAGTTTCTCTGTCACCATGCAAACCCTGCCTCAGCAATATTGTAGGTTATCACTTATTTCCAAATTCTTTCAGAGCAGAGTATATGTCTCCATGTGTTTTAGCACTGGAAAGCCTCAGTTTTGAGAGGGACCCATAACTAACACTACGGCAACTAAATCTCAACAGCATTCTGTGCAAGGGAACCCGAACGCTGTCTTTAGTTCACGCTTGATCTCTGTGCCTAAATTAAGGGCTAACATTATTTCAGATCCAGACTGAACATCTTACCCTCATCAATAAATCCCAAAGAGTAACAGCTCTCCATTCCTTTCCTGGGTAACCCCATATATAACTTTCCTGTTTATTTATCATTCCTCCCAAAAGTATAAGAGGAAGAAGTTAAACAGAGTTGTTCAGAATAAACTCTGGACTTCTACACCGTCTGAATCGTTACAGCTTCAAATGATAAAGGGGTTTGCCCTTTTGCAGTCTGAGCCTAGAGAGACAGTTTGCCAGTCCAGTTTACTTACAAAAAAAGCAGGCCAGACTGTAGATGTGTTACCTGGAGGAAACATAACAGTCTGAAAACCTGCAGAGAGTGTCCTGCCCATAAAGTGCTTGTCCTAAAGCAGCAGATCTGACATCTTAAAAGGCAGTAAGTGGATTTTGTGAATTTGATAGGTTTGTTTAATTAACGGAAATTATTTAGCTAAATTGCAGCTTTCCTGGCTGATAGAGCTGCAGCTATCACACAAGAATTTCTGCCTAATGGCTGTTTTAAGTAGGTGCTGAATTATATTTTGTTCTTATTTCAGTGTAGGAGATTTCTATTTTTAAGGAATGATTAGACAGTGATTACATTCTGTACCACTATATTTATTACCACTTTAAAACTTTGACTTAATCGAATTTTCATAGTCTCATAGGAATTATTATGGTGATTTACGCTGCTTTATATTCTGTAACTAGTAACAGACACTGGTCCCCATCTCCCTTTTGTGCTCTGAGCACTTGATATGTGATGCTTTTTAGCTGGCTTGGTTTTGTGCTGTCCTGAACAAATATTTCCGCAGTTTTCTATCACTGGATTTAACGCCATCAGTGTGGCACCTGACACTGTCCTGACTTGCAAGGATCACTATGAAGGCTTAGAGTCCCTGGCTATTTCGCACTCACAGCTTCTTAGGCCATTTTTGTAATATGGGTCTTGGAAACTAGTCTGGAACCACCAGCTTCTTTTTAGACACTTTTGAGTGGTCCCAGAGATGAGCTGGCACTAGCAATCACACCATGCAATAGAAAATCAGTCCAAAAGATGCAGTTGACAAACTAGTATTTTAAAAAATTCTCCTTTTCCCCTGTCCAACTGCCTGGCCACATCTGTTTGGCTACATCTAATGAAACTGATAGACTGAATGTTTGCAATGAATAATTAATACCCCTCTGAATTCCCCAGCTCTTTACTTTCCCCACAAATTTCTCAGTGATTTGAAGAAATAGATTTACCCCATGGTACCATTTAGCAATCCAGACTCACCCATCCCAAGCTGGAATGGTTATGTTTTAGGAGGAATGTAACTGTTGAAAGCACATGATTAACCTTTAAAGTGAGCATCCTTATTTCATTCAGGAAGAAGAGATTAAATTTGGGACTATATTTTGAGTTATGTATGAGGCTTAAAAATTAACAGGGAAAGCTGGGAGTCTGGTTAATACCGCAGTTTCTAAAGGGTCTGTATCAGGATCTTTTCAAACAAGTCACAGCTAAAATTATTATCACGTTCATTGCTCTTCTGTTATAGTTTTTCCATGTCTCTGAGTGTAATAAGAATAGGTGGACAGTTGCATTTCATTTTGCATTGTGTTTCCACATCTCCTAAAATCTGTCATTGTCTGCTTCCCCTAAAAGATATGCAGAAGAATCCCTTGTCTCCTTTCCAGTCAGTTTACATATTTAATAGATAGGCTTCATCATCAAAAACTCTTTTCTGTTTACAGATTCAAGGTATAAAACACAATGCACAAATTGCTACCCATAGAATAAATTTGGACACGTATGTTGTATAATTAACTCCAAGAGTTCCAAATTATGTGTTGTACTAATTACATATAAAGAAGTTAATTACATGGCTAGAGTTGCTTGTTGCTGCTTGTGCAAGTTTACAAAGCCCAGAACCTCCTTTATCTATACCATGATTCTACAACTATCAATCTAGTGAGGTTTGATGATTCAGAAGCAACTTTTCCTAGGATCAAAAGAGGTCATTGGAGCATCCTCAGAGATTTAAGTTGGGGCTTTTTTATATCCTGATTCAGCTAGGTTTCTGATTCTATGTTCAGATTTGTGACCTCCCTTTGTTTTCCTGATTAGACCACGGAAGTTGCAAAACACTGGTGAAAAGTATACATGGGAGAACCACATTTCCCATATAATTTTATTGCGGTCACTGAGATTGACTTGATATTAGTGCATTTCATTAGAAGTTTGGATAGTTTCTGTTACTAAAATAATGGAGTGATATGAGGGGAACAAAGACGAAAGTCAATATTTTCAACAGGATATCTTGATGAAGCTGAAAAAAAAATTACACAAGATTTCAGATGATAATTGTCCCTTTTCTTTTCTAGGTTACTGTCTGGAATCGGAATATCACAACACTTAAAGTGAGACAACAAACAACTGCAGGAATGTCCTGATTGAGGTGCAAAAGCAAATATAGACCTTTGTGCGTACCTCCTTGATCGCAACACTAGAGAATCTAAACATCTTCATGTTATCTAAAAACACCATGCCTTTCCAAAATTCACCCCAAAGTTGGAAACGTTGCAAAGGGAAGAATTGCAGAAAATTCTTGCCTTGTACTGTCATTGCAGTCCTGTACCTTGCAAACTTTGAGCATCTCTCATTTACACTTTGACCGATGGGGAATGAAACTCTGATATAATGTTTACCTCTATAGAGTAGAGGGTAGATCTAAAGCAAGGATAATTGCAGTGAGCAATATATATTTTCTTCAAAAGAACAGTGGCATTTTTGGTGGAAACTAAGCAGCGTGGAAAGAGGTAATAGGTTGGAGAGATACACATAAGGGAGGAGATCTCTTGCATGCGTTCACCCTGTGTTCAAGTTAATCTCCCTAAGCAATGAAATGCATGTATGTAACATTTGTGTGAGTATGGACTCACTGTATAGCATGTGTAGTATGCTCAAGTGGTCATCCCTGTGTTCTGGGAAGTGGTTATCAGAGACTCCTTTAAAAACTGAGGATCTGGACCCTCAACCCTATGACCCCCCAGGAGAAGACAGGATTATCTAAATCAAATTTGAGTAAATTTGTGCAAGACTAGGGGCCATCAATGATTCAGCTCCTTTCTCCTAAAAAAAGCCAGCATCATTGTGTTAGCATTAGAACATCCTTCTGTGATTGAAAACACTTGTAAAGTGGTGCCAGCATGTTGCTGTTTGCATCCAAACAATAATCAAGATCTCACATAGTGATGATTTGTTGTCAGCTATTTTTCCTGCACTAAACAAGTCTGACACTAGCAGCCCACAAGCTAATTAACCTAAGTATCTGGCATGGAAATCTACATTATAGCTATCAGCAGAATATCCACAGAACTGAAATAACCAGCCAATTGGACTGATGCTCTGGGGAGATGAAGAGTGTCTCCTTGAGGTAGAAAAGAAGAAAGAGGAATGTTGATAAACAGGATTTCCATCACACGCACCCCCCATCGTGAAGAAATTTATCTTTTTTTTTTTTTTTTTTTTTACAAAACCTTGAAGGAAAATTTTCCATGTTCACTGAGCTGAGTGCTTCAGACTGAATATTGGTCACTCATCCTTTTAATTCCTTATTACTTTCTATCTCTCTTTTCAACCTTTCTGGTTTACCTTTAGCCTGTTCTTAACACACAGAACTGGATTCTGGCATCAGTTTGTTTTTAATATCTGCCCAGGTTCCTTGATAAGACAAGATTGTGGGATGCCTTGCTGTTCAAACACACTTTTTGTTGCTTCCTCAGGGTACTGTTGGCATCACGTGCTCATGGGGCAATCAGAATTCAGAAATAGCAAAAGTTTTAGGAATTCAGCACTGTTGGTAAAGTGTTGCAGTAGGCTGGAAGAGCTGAGCTGTCCAAGATGAAAAGGTAACGAGAACAAACTGAATGAACAGGACATTAACATTTTGACTAGTTGTCAAGGGGCCCGTATTTCAAATTCTTTTTCTATGTGTCTTACAGAATTAAAAGAACACTCATCTGGTTTTCTGTCATTCCCACTGAATTCAAGCAGAGCTATGGAGTCTCTTTGAGAGTGGGGCCCGAGTTGTCTTCTAAGCAGGGAAAAATGCTGCAATAGTGTCCTCTTGACACTGTAACGCTGAAAGTGAAATTCTCTTTTTAAAAAAAAAAAAAAAAAAAAAAAAAAATAATGGCC
>WAAD01015769.1:393604-406893 GCA_013389945.1 Fregata magnificens
AAAAAAAAGACATGATCATGTGCCTCATAATGAGCAAGGAATATATATAGATAGGTCTATACAGAAAGCCTAGTTTAGTAAGCATAGGCAGGTCCCAGGGGAGATAATGGAGACACACATTTTTTAATTAAAGCAAATCAGATCCCTTCTGAGCAGACAGGCAAGAGCTGTTGGGTCCATATCCATTAAGGAATTTAAGCATTTGGCTCACAGGGTCATATTTGCACGCCAAAATTAAACACTTACGAGCACTATTCGGTAGAGAGTTGCTTTACTCAGTAAGAGGCTCTTGAGAATCACAGGTCAGCCAGAAAATATGCAGAAGAGAGGGCTGCTTCTGAAAACTTGCCACTTTGCTAAGAGTGCCTCCGCAAAGTCAGGTGTTTCTCACTGAAGTTGTACAGTGATCTGTTCTCATTTATCATTTGTACAGCAGATATTGGCACAGAGTAAGAGTTCAAAAAGATATTTCTTACCTTCACAGCCTGAAGAGTTAGAGGTGAATCATTCTGTTAAAACTGAATTTATTGTGTAGAACGGGAATACAAGATTCATTAACTCTCAAGAGAGTACAAGCAGAGGGATAATGACGCCTCAGACCTGCGAGGAACATACTCCCTTGGAGTAAGGGAAGCCTGAATAGCTGTTTAAATCAGTAATGAGCATATCCACAATTACAATACCATTGGCTAGATTAAGAATTCTGTTTTGGGGCTTGGACCACTCCTCAGTTATTAATGAGGGAGTCTACACTGTCATTCAAAAGCACCGTTACAGCAGACAACATGTTAACTTGATGTAAGTTGAACTAACTCCAGGATCAACAATGATGTAACTGCAGCAGCATTAAGCTCATCTCAAGATCTTAGCATATTTTGCTGAAATCAGTGCTGCAGTGGGCTAGAAGGGAAGGGAGTTAGTCCCCCCTTTGCCTACTTTTGAGCTCTCAAACCACCCTGAGTGGTCTGGTATTGATAGTCCGCAGAAATCTGGTGCTAAACTCTGTATGTTTTGGGTCTGATCCATATGGCCAGTCCAGTTTTCCTTCAAGGGAAGCTGGATGTAAACGGTTATGGTAAGTTGCACCTTTGGCAAGTCAGAAGTAGACGTGAAGCTGGCTTTACCCATTCGCCCTGTCCAGATTTGAAATTATCTCAGCTTCTTGGCCAATTTCAAACAATGACTAAACAAAGCAGGGGAAAAAAACCCGAACCCAAAACAAACCACCATAAACTTGAACTCTTGTTATCTTGCCACTGTTCAATTGGAGGTTGAAATGAAAATTTAGGCAGTATTAAATTACATTATTAAAAAATAACTTTTGCAGCAATGTGTACGCTTTCTCTTGCTCACTTTCGCATTGAGCTATACAGTTTCACTACAGCATTCTTTTCCAGGTTGCTGCTGTGCAATCTCAGCGTTAATCACCAAGTGAATTTCTGCTTCTGCTGGGCCCTCCATGGTATTTTCATTTTCTTGTTTTTATTTCCCAAGCATTGCTTTCATCCTGCCTTGGGTCATTTACTATTATTCAGTTAATCCACTCTAGCGGAGTGGCACCGAAGGTATGCCTGCTGCTGATTCCCAGCATTTTTTTATGTCATAATAGCACCGGAGGACATTGTGAAAATAAAGTTCATCCTTGTAACATAGTACGTCTGTGAGCTATATGGAAAGTGATCATGAGTATGTTCTCATCGGGTACAGGTCATTAAATTAAAGGATTAAATTAAAGGAAGTTAGTTTATGTGGAATCTGTCAGTTGCATGTGTCAAACCTAAAATAATCACATTTAACAAAGCCTGGCACACCGTTATATTTTTATAGATATTTTTCGTTAAAGGATAACTTCTGAAAACAGCATCAAAAAGAAATGTTGCGTGCAACAGTGATTTTGGAAGGTCCCATTGTTCCCATTTGCCCTTGCTTGCTCTCTCCCTTGTACTTGTCATAGCCTACTCGTTCAAAAGGTCCTAACTAGATTCTGCAAGTCCATGTAGAGGAGAGGCAAAGGCCTCTCCTATAGGTGCAAGTGTCCTAAAACTCAGAGGTACAAACTCTTCTGAGAGACACCGCCCAGTTTCAGGCTAGCCACATTTGGTAACTATTTGGGCTAGGTCTCTTAAAGCCTCCAAAGAAATGTCTTTAGGAATTGCACATCCTGATTGCAGTGTGGACATAATGTGAGTCAGTCATGAGACATCCTGCGTGTATTATGAAACTAGACGAGGATTCAGATCAGTATGTACATCAGGAGACTAAGCGCAATCATGCCTTAATGCATGTCTGCACCTAGAGATGTGTTGTGAAGTGTCTTCAATAAGAAGACCCCACCAATATTTTTACAGCTTATGTTAAGTTCTCTAACAGGCTGCTGAATGATTTAATAAAGTTTTTTTTTAAGATGACATAACCATTCTGCAAACAAAGTGCCACACACTTAATAGTTTAACACTAAGGAAGGCAAGCTGATGTCATGTCAGTAAAGAAGAGCTTCCCATTTTGTTTTGATTTAAAGTTGATTCCTGTCACAAAGTGTATTCTGGTACTTTGCTGAAAGCATAATTTTGTCAGATTCCCTTCAATTTCCAGGAAAAGATACTCTAAGATATGCTGTTAACTTCATCCAGAAAGAGAGAAATAAAATCAGTTAGAGCAAGGATGAAGCAGCACAACTCTGCTGTGAACCTATGATTGTCATTCCATTTATTGTGTGTCATTGTACGTACAGGAGTACTGCATTATAGTAATTCCCAGAGTTAAGAGACCAGGATCCAACACGTGTCAACATCTTTTATGTTTCTACACTCAGGTTTCTGCAAATGCAGGACTCCAGATAGATGAGCTCGATCAACTGGTTTATTCATGAAAAAACCAAGGGAAATGCTAATTCAAGAGTTCTATACGCTGCAGTTACAGCACAGGGACAAATGGACGCCCCTGTGTTGCTAACTTGTGTGTAGTGCTTATAAATGTTTTAACCATGGTCCCTCAAAAGGAGCAGAGTGTATAATTCTCCATGTTAACTACTCCTCGGGGAGAAAACGACTGTGCTGAGCAAAAGAGTTGTCGGTATGGCCCAAGGAGTGAGATGTGTTGCAGTCTCAGCACCAGCTTTACATACAGGCAAGTCAGTGGGGGTGCAAGCATTTTAAATATGGGAAAAATCTAATTGCCAGTAATCATGTGATTGTTTACAATTACTCTGAAATTAAAAATCAAAAATATATCGCATTCAGGCACTGATATATAACTTTGGCATAAGGATGTACTTTTGGCAGAAGCATACTGTAAACACCTAGCAAATGGAAAGCCACTGCCTTAAGGAGCTATCAGTCTTGGGTTCATTACAAGATGCAATCAGAGAAGGAAACAAACAACAGGATAGGAGCTGAAACAGAGAAGGATGTGGGAAGAATAGTGCAAGCATGCTTTTTCACAGGCATGCTGTGTGCATAATACCACAGCGAGCGAGGGGGCCCTGGGAGTCTCCTGCTTCGTGTTGTGGCTTATTTAGGCACAACTCCCTTAGACTTCAGAAAGAGTTTTGTCTTAAACAGAACCAAGGAGGGGAAATGGGGGCTCGTCACAGTACGATGATCAGGTACGTACAAATGAATTGATGTGCTTCCCACTATGCTGGATTAGTGTTGCACAGAGAAACAAAGCTTGGGAGGAACACAAAAGCAGCTTTTTGTAATTAAGGATCTTTTTGAGTTAGCCTGAGCCCTCCCCTTTCCTTCCTTTACCTTCCGCTTCTCCTCCCAAAATACTAACACATTTTGCCAATAATTTTGAGGAAGTCTCAGTGGGCCAGATGGAATTCGGAGAGAGGGATCTAACGGAGTTTCATTTCATTCTTCTTTCTCCCGCTTTTTGCCCCTCCCCCGATTTTCTACTTGCGATTTCTTTCTTTGGCTTATTGCATGACATGGAGGTGGTGAGGCAAAAATAGAAGTTAATGGTACTACCACTGTTTGTTTCTATTAGCGTTTACATGTGAAATGAAGGCATTTTGGAAGAGAACCAGACTGGCCAGTAAAACCTTTCACCCTCGTAAACTGTACATTTGGTTTGACTTTGGCTTAGATCCCAGAACTTGTCACAAGCTTTATTATAAAGCTGTAGTTCAGCTAGAGTTTTGTTAGCTTTATTACAACAGCTCCTCTCCTCAAAAAAAAAAAAAAAAAAAAAAAAANTTCATTTTGAACACTTTGCAAATTCTGGAGAAAATATACCAGAAAATGCAATTAGCCAGATAACTGGTCAGCATCAATCATCAGAAAATAATTGAAGTTTATCTAAAATTTACAAAAATTATACATCACCTCCTTAAAATAGTCCAAGAGTGACTAATCATATAAACAATAAGGCAGCCACCAACACTCAAGCATGTTACAACTTCTGAGAAAGCACAGGCCTAACACTGCCAAAGACGAGTCTACAGATTGACTGGAGAATGATATGGACATCTGGAGGGAAGATGCATGCTACACTTCAAGAGGAGGTTTTTTTAATACGCTTTCCCAAAGGGGTAATTTAGCTCTGCATGAATTCACTCAGGGAATATATAAGGAAAAAAGAAGAGGAGGAAAAGGAATGTGTTACACAACATACAATTATAAAACTATTGGTCTCATCCTGCTCTCATGCATCTTGTGTCTCTCATGCACAGAACCCCCTTGGTTCAGGACCAAGTACACATGAGAGCAGTATAGGGTTTACACAGTGGTAATGGGATTTAAGGGGACTGCTTTATACAATAATCATTCATGAATTTTTAAAACCTATCACTGCAGATTGAACAGTTATCGAGAGGATATGTAGAACTGCACTGAAAGATCAGTTGGTTCATAGCACTCGGCTGGAATTTGAAACATGGTCTTGTAGCTAAGGGACTAATTTGAGACACAGAAGATCTAAGTTTGACTCTTGCTCCTGTCAGTCAATTGCCATGTGATCCTTGAGTAAGTGACTTACACTACCTATATTTCAATTCCCTGTTGAGGAAATGGTGACCCAAAATTCTTATTTGAGTCTAGTTTAAACTAGTCTAAAAAGTTTAGATTGGTCTTCTAGTGTAGAAATTTTTACTCTTTTAAAACTTCTTGGGTCAGGAACTGTTAATTTGCTATGAGGCCTTGATTTTGATTGGAATTTATAGAAACCAAATTCTTAAAAATTGTTTGATTCCCCAAAAATGCAAACAGGCACATCAACTCAAATTTTTCACAATACTTTGGTGTTTAATTCCAGCAGAAATAATTACAACCCTGCACTTTTCAATGTAGCACCACACTGATGGCGATTCCTTATTTTCCTATTGGAAAAGACAAATTCACAAAATCTTAAAGTTCCCCGAGAACCTATTGAATTGAGTCCCATGTCTCCTTCAGTAGTTGCTGCCCAGGGCTGTCTGGAACCAGGGTGCCCAGGGAGCAGGACTACTTGAAAATGTCTCTTCTCATGCAATATGTTTAGTGTTTGGGTGTGAGCAGTATTTTTTCTGGGGGAAGGAAATGCATTTTCTTATTACTACTCCTGGAAAGCAAGCAGATTTGGCTCACCAGCAATTAAGCCCGGCTCCCACGCCAAGGCTGTGGTTGGTAATGGCTGCAGGCTGCCTTGGTACTGTCTGAATCCTCCCTGTGGAGCTGGGCTGAAAGCTTCAACTGCTGGGACCAAAGATGGGCCTGGTAGAATCATTGTCTTCATTGGTGAGTAAATCACTGCCAGAACTTGTCCTCCACTCCTTCCTGGAGAACAACATTGTCTGGTCATGCTTTGCTATGGGTCATCTAACAGAAAGTTAGCCATTCCACTATACTAGTGCATTAGTGATGTCCATCAGCAACCTACTGAAGTGAGAATTTGTGTAGCAGATGAAGGTTATATGCATATGATCATTAGCTTTAGTCAAGCAGGAAAATCATTTATGTAAGAAGTGTCATGTAATACATTGCTGCTGAATTTCAGTTCACAAGCAATGCGTGCAGCTCTCAAGAAGTCTTTGGTAAACATTGATTTGCAAATTTTAATCTGATAATCGGGAAGTTTCAAACTATACTTGAATGTTTCCTTGAATTACAAGTAGAGAATGTAAAAATAAAATTATGAAGGACTTGCATCTATCAATAAGAAGAAATCAAAATCCAGGATGAAACTAAGGGCCCACTGCTGTATGGCACAGCACGTATTCTGTGAAGTGTTGAGGATGAGATTGTTTTAACAGTCAGCGGGAGTCAGAGCCCCAATACCTCTAAAACATCTGTCTCTCTGTGCTTTACATTCTTATTGCTTTTTTTGAGGGGGAGGGAGGTTTGAAGGTCACAGAATCGGGCCATTTGCCTAACCAGAACCAGATGATTAATTACTTTTTTAGGGATTTTGTTCCTCTGAAAATTTTGTCCCAGAAAAGCATGAGGACACACAAAGTCTGTGGTTGAAAGAAAATTATATTAAGATTACAGAAATATTGTACGTCACAGTTCTATGGGAAGTGGCTTTTCATTGTTTAGCATAAGAAAAAGAAATACTAACAAGTCAGGCTACACAGCTGGGGTTTGGGCTGTGTAATAAGCGCCAAATAAAGGAGTTTTATAACAAACCTTTGAATATTGCACCCAAGCTGAAAGTACATATATTGGAAAGTCTCAGACTAAAAAGAAATCAGTTAGCACAATTAACATTCAAACTACATTAACTGTCATTTTAGCTCAAAAAGAACCTCCCACTCCATTCTTTCATGCTCCCCCATCCAAAAAATTTGGAACTCATCACTGGAAATATCACCTCAAAAATCTTTTTCTGCTTTCTATTATTTAAACCAGAGATGTATGTACTCGTTTGAGCAAAATAAGAATGAATCTGATTTTTTTCTTAAATCAGAAACAGATCCAGTTGAGGATTTCAGAATTATGAAGGCAGTTTTTTATTTAGATTTCTGTGCATTTAAGTGGTATGTTCTAGGGAAAATTCTGATTATTGTCAAATGTTGAACACTAGGTTGCAAAGCCCATTGAAACCGCTGGGAAAACTGCAAACAATTTTGAAGTGCTTTGAATCAGGCCCTTTCTGGAACAGTCCCTGAACATAAGACATGGGACGGGCTGAAACATATCTCATGATGCTGCTCCAAAGGCTCTGTTTGTCATGGCAAACTGACAGGTTTGAGCACCGTCACACAGTCTGTTTCCTTCTTAGCACTTTGTTTGGCCCAGTTTTGGCCTGGGCTGACCAGCTTCTCCCAGTTAATGACCAAACATCATTTGGGTGACTATTACAGACCTAAGGCTCTTCCCAAGAGGTAGCATGGATGTGGTAACTGGATTTAGGTACAAAGAGGAGGGCTGGTTGTGTGAGTCCAGACCATGCTAATGCCATTCATCCCCAGAGCCAGAGAGTGGTTCTGGACACATTAACAGGGCAAAGGTTTAGCAGAAGGGAGGCCTCTGTCAACTCTTATCCAAAAATCACTTTTTTCAATGAAGTCTCTCTGTTTTCAGCTGGGTTTACCCTGGAACACTATTTTTGTAGTTTCTCATTTCCCCTTTCATTTCCCCTAACCTTGTTCAGCATGTGAGTTGATCACAGCAGCAAATGGGTGTGGAGAAGCTAGACAATACTGCAATGGACAGAATTATAAAGAGTTCATGCTGCCTTCTGCAGGTCCTCATCTGTGTGTATCAAATCCCATACATGAGTGTGTTTCCAGGAGCCAGCCACACTGAGCCTGGATGAGGAAACACAAAGGGGCTGGTGCCATACTAGGCGTTTGCTTCTCCAGAGCTTGGCTGACCTTGGTCAAACACTGTTTTGCAGCCTACCATCCAGACTGGGAGAGAGGGGACGAGCAGCAGTGCCATGTCCTCCAGGCTGAGCCACTCCACAACTCCCTTAGAAGAAAGCAAATCCTCAGCTACTTTTCTTCTGGGCTGCTTTCTGGTGGTTTTGTCTTGCCCTTCCTTAGCATGAGGAGCTGGTTGAGCCCAGTGCCTCTAAAAGCCCCATTCTTCATGAATGCCACTGAATGGGCTTTTTACAAGGTAAAGTTTGACCTAAGGCTTTTGATATTCTGAAAGGAATCCCTTTTACAAGGAGTGGCGTTACATTGAAAGGACAATTCTGTTCTCTCACTGGAGTGAGATCAGAATCGAGGTTTCTGCAATTTTTCTGTCCACGGTAGCTTTGATATAACACAATCCCCCTGATGTTCTTGGTGCTGATAAATAAATGTATTTATATGTTGTGCTCTTACATTCTTGGTACTAACTGAGGAAGCAGAACAATAACACACTCTTGTCAATACAAGCACTGCCCTGGGAATTGACTAATTAACATAAAACTCAGCCCTGCAGGGACATTTCCAGGTTCATTTTTTGCTGCCTCAGCAAACTATAGGGTTTGGGCTGTTAACTACTTTCAGATGCTCTTTGTCTTTCAAGAAAGAAATAAAGAACATCCACATTGCTTTGGGCAAGTTAATGATTCTACAGAACACTTACCTTTTTTACCATATGCTTCATGGCAGATTAAAATCCTGAAGCAGCTAAGGATTATATACCACGTATAGTCTTTTGGCAGAAAAACATGTATTCTGAACTAGAAGTGAATGGCTGAATGTGACATTTATATTCATTGTTTTTCCAGAACTGCATACTGAGGATGTTTGATTTTACTCAAAATAATCCCAAAGCAGAGGTTTTGTAGGTGCTTTGATTTCTCAGGGTCTCTTAAGGTTATGACAAGCAGTTCACAGTGGCTACTGAGAAAACTAGAGAGACTTGCATAACCACTCCTGTAAAATTAGAAGGAAATCTGGCCTAACTTGGCAAAGAGGAGATGTGCCTAAAATTTTGAGAAACTCAGAATTCTTGGGGTTTGTGTGTGAGCATATGTGTTTGTGTGAATTACTTACTTTTCATTCACATTCCTTTCCTTGGACCACAAAACAAAAGTCTCTTGTCTACAGGAAAAATATGAGAGAAAAGAGAAAGAAATTCAAATGACATAAAATTTGAATCTCCCAGGTAAAGCAAACCTCATTGTTTTTGTCCATTTTCTCTACATCTGGATGTTATAGCAAATTGCTCTCCTCCTTGTACTGTCTGTTATTATTAATTATTATTATTAATGGACTTGTCTGCCCATTGTGGCTATTTATGAATGAACAAAATCACATTCTGTGATTCATAGAAATCATCTGTAGAAAGTAACAGGAGAATAATTTTCTATCAGAGGGTTGAAAACTGTTTGATAGGTCCTCAAGTGCTACAGCTAAAAGGACTCAGAAGTTACATTTGAATGAGCACAAATACTTTCAAAGGGTTTTGTAAGAGCAGAAAAATACGCATATGTGCAAAGTGCAAGTTTGAGAAAGCTGACGCCACGGCACATGCAGATACATGCAATATTCATAGTTCTGTTTTGTACACACATTTGCTTGTTGGTGCATGAATATGCTTTTTTTGTAAGTGCACTTCAGGCATGATTATCAGACCATGTGTGTATATATAACTGTGCATGCCTATTGGCACAAGTTATTAAAGTTGCCCAAACCTATTTGATCCTGGTGTATAAGCTTCCCAAACTTTACCCATTTGGAATAAAATTTTACATGATGTATGTCTGCCTGCACTTTTTTTTCTGTAAATTTCAAACATAATAATTCAACGTTTGCTAAAAAAGGAAGAAAAAAACCTAAGAAAACGCATGCTGTTTCACTCTTAATCAGACATCCTGGAAACGTTTAATTTCTGTCACTGTGGCTTTTAGGTTTCAGAATAGCAAATTGGATTGAGGGGAACTTTGAACTGAACTAGGAGAACTTAAAGAAACCAGGAAGGTGGGGGAAAGTGAAATCTGACGTGGAGCCAACGGGTAGCCAGGACTACCTGGGCAAGGTGACTCCTAGGAAAAGAAGAGAGACTTATTGCAAGAGATGAGTGACCACAGGATGAGAAGTCAGAGGCAGGGAAAAGGAAAGATTGCTACAGCAGTATTTTGAAGAGGATGAGGCAGCAAGTGTCAGTCTTGGGTTGATCAGAAAAAAACCCAGTCTTTGTGCCCCTCTGGCACTTGGAACGGCACCAAGTATCTGTGAAAGTCACTGGCAAGACCTTCATTTCCTCTTATCCCCATCCACACGAGCATTGGCAATTTACTACTGCCATCATCTACTATGACAACTGTCATGCCAGTCGCAGAGATCTGTACGATGGTTTCAGTGTTTCCATCACTGCTGATTCTGGGAGTCAGCAAATGCAAAGATGCCAAAAATACGCTGGTGAAATATTAGTATTCTTTTTTATTCCATTAGATACTGCTCTCATGATCAGTTTAATAACTTTTCATTAGTTTAGTCTGCCTTTACTGTCCTGAAATCTTATGGAAAGCTAGGCACTGGTTTTATTTAACGTTTCCCTGGAGATGCTCCCGTGCACACGGGCAACAGTGGCTGTCTGTCATATAGCTACAGTATGCTAGAACAGAGGGAACACTGCATTTTGCCTTTACTGTCAGGAAGTGTCAAAAGTATTAATAGCATAAATTTTGCTAGTTAGCTAAAATTCTCACACTGCAATCTTGTGCATCAGCATTTTTTTTTACCACAGATGGTCATTTATGTAACACTGGTGGAAATTGTGGCTCTGTTCCACAGCAACAGGAAAATGGGATACATCTGCACTGTGTGGGGAAAAATACAAATCAACTAGAAGCTATGCAAACATTTAAATTACAGGGAAACGGGACTGCGATAAGCCCTGGACTGCATGAGCAGGAAAAGAGTGTCAGCCTCACCCATGCCCTGAAAAAATGGCCACATTTATGGGCTACTCTATTGTACTGAGTGGAAGTTTGTTTATGCGGGACCTTCCTTCCCTCAGGACTTCCTCTGAGAGGAAATGCCGTCACTATTCAGTAGGGGTCAATTGTTACACATTCAAAACTCAAACATAAAATACTGTCCCTGAATGCATTAAAGTGGAAAGGAATAAATAAGATTTCTACATTTACATATTTAGAAACATTTGCCACAGTTAGTTATTCTTGCTCACCAATACTTTCAGAGAGCTGAGAAAAATCAAACAGGTCTTCAGTAGCTAGAATAATATTGTTTTACAGGTACCCTAGACACTACTCAGTATTTGATGAATCCCACCACTTTTGTCAGCTCTGCTGCTGCTCTGTGGGAATATGTTTTAAATGGAAGAAGGCTAAAAAGTCCGCAGCTGTAAAACCAGGGTCATGCTCTTATGGGAATACTTGTCTAAGTCTGGTCCGTGTTTTGGACCAAAGTGCTCCGAATCTGAAGTGCTCTGGATGAGCACTTTTCTGAGATCATACTTGCAGCTTAGATGTTCCCTGAGTTTTATTTTTTCTCTTAGGAAAACAGGAATATTGTTTGCGATAAAAGAGCTAATATTAGTGTTGCTTTCCCTTTGCTATTGTCATTGTGCTGTCAGTCAAATGAAATAACTATGGATGAGACTTGTGGGTGGGGAATACACTGAGCTCTTGGCAGAGGTGAGAATGGCAGAATGGCTGAGGTTGGAAGAAGCCTCTGCAGGTCACCTCATCCAACCCCTTGCTCAGGCAGGGTCAGCTAGAGCTGCTTGCCCAGGACAGCGTCCAGTTGGGTTTTGAGTGTCTCTAACGGGTGGAGACTCCACAACCTCTCTGGGCAACCTGCTCCAGTGTTTGGTCACCCTCACAGTAAAAAAAGTATTTTTGTTATGTTTAAATGTAATTTTCTGTATTTCAGTTTGTGCCGGTTGTCCGTGTGCTTTTGTCAAGCTCATGGTAACTCTGCTGTTCTGACACCAACTATACCGGAAAGGTGCTGGGCACCAGCTGGACAAAGGCACAACTGAAAATCTTTGTTCCCCACTCACAAGAGGCGGTTAGTAAACTTTTTTCTCTTAGGTGAGTAGATTTTGTCTCCAGGTATGTATTGGCTCACACTTTTATATCCATTTTGCATTAGGCTGTGGGACACCTGAAAACAAAGGAACATGGGGAACTGAGCAGGGCCCACAGCAGGCTGCAGGGCACATTTGTGTCCAGAAGGGGCACCGCAACCATGACCAATGTTGAACTCTCTCGACAGCCTCTCTTGAAGTTTCAAGTTTCAACGTCTGTGAAGTCTTCTTCCCTATTGCATGGTCTATACTAAACGTAAGTTGCCTGTCCTCTCTCAGATGAATTTTCCTGAGGGTGAGGTAAAACAATCAAGGGGGCAAGAAGATGTTATTTAGTCTTTCCAGTGGAGCACTTAGGAATTCTCCTCCAAGGACAATATATAAAATAAAGCACAGCACAACATTACAAACTGGTGTCAACCTGATTAAAGCTCTGTTAGATAAAGCACGACAGTCTACAAGCTGATTTTATCCCGGCTAGAGACCTGGTGCAACGTGTTTAAGCCAATTCCTCCCTCCTCCCTCCCTTTCTCTGCCTCTTTCTCACCCTCCCTCCCGCACATACATGCAGGGATTACCCAGGTTTTCAGCCTCTCAGTGAAGGAATAAGCGGAGGGGCTTTCATTTTGCACAGGTACACGTAACCTTTCCGCCAAGCCATGCAGTCCTTGCAGCCCCGGCTCCAGGCCGTGTCCAGGCCACCAGCCCCTTGCATCACATCTGAAAGAATGTCGCCTGTGAGGCAGAAATTCCCACCATGAGAATCGCGCCTCTGTGTTGCACAACAAAGGCCACCGCATTGTCTCCCTGTTAAGCGGGTGTTAAAATGCGCATATGTTGCCAGGGCTATTGCATATGAGGGTCCATTTAGGAAGCAGTGGTTTTTCCCGACCGCTGACTGCTCTGAATCCCCTCATATTAGCACATTAGCACACATGCGGCCGCCTTATCAGATTAGCTACAGTTGTCACAGATTAGTTCACCCTGTGAAGGAGCCGCAAAGGTACCTTTGACCATTCATTCAAAAGAGCCAGAAAGGTTTTTTTCTTGTCTTCAACCATCGGAGTGCAAAGCAAATTTAATGGGAAAGTCTCTCTCTCTCTCTGGCTCTCCCCCTCTCTGGCTCTCCCCCTCTCTTTTTGGTAACAGGCTAACTGAAGGATGGATTAGAGTGGACTAAACAGACAGACATTAATGGATACCTAACATTCATCTAGAAAATAGTTATTTAACCCCTTAAAAACATTTCTGTGTTTTCTTTCCTCCCCAATGACAATACTCTTGTTGAGATACAACCTTTCTGAAGCTCAAAGTTGCTTTTTTATGTTTTGCTTCTCCCCCCCCCCCCCCCCCCCTTTTTTTTTCTTC
>WAAD01015769.1:406914-431866 GCA_013389945.1 Fregata magnificens
CGCTCCTTTTTTATTACAGCTAATTTGCATTGTGGTTCAATGATCACTGTTCTGCAGATTAGGGGTGGGGGAGAGGAAAAGACTTGCTAGTAGCTCATTACATTATTTATTTAACCCATCTTGTTCCTTAAAAGGTTGTGATAGCTGGTAAAATAAACGACTCAAAATACCTTCAGCATGACTTGCAGTCTACACAGGCATCAAGACTGAGCCTAGAGAAGATGTAACACCTTCGAAGTGTAGTGACAGCAGAGATTTCAACAGTCGTCTCTGAATGAACTCGGTGGTAAAGGAAGCCTAGAAAGTTACAAAAACATCCAGCTGAAACTGCTGGTTAGCATTCACACCTTTGGCACAAAAAAAATTATGGAAGGAAATTGTGGTGAGGAAGGAATGCAGCAATTCCTTACACCTCGGTGCTTTCTAGGGGAGGTGTTCCACATCCTTGCTGCCAAGTGTAACATTACTGGGCTCAGTTTGAGCTTGCCCATGAGCCAGAGAAGAAGAATCAGAGGGCAGTGTTGGTGCCCTTAATGCCCTCTGCAGATTAGCTGTGCTGCCTGCATACGGGAGACAAAGGGGACAGCCCTCAGTTCCAGTTCCAGTTCCCTTTGTCATACTTTTTGGGCTTTCAGAGTAGACCTGCAGTCTCTGCTCATTGGGCTGGTGCAGCATATTTTCTGTAGGAAATGAAGAACAAATCAAAAACTGAACTGTGACTTTTTTCTGACTGCAGGTGACCAAACTGCAGGACTTTAATTGGTAACTCTTCATTCAGCTTCTCCCACAAATACTGGACCACAATCTTAGCGATATTGTTTACTAGCCTGTTTCTCTGCACAGGCTCAAACCTGGCTGGTTCAATGTCCTCTGTTTGTAAACAGTAGAAAGTACAATAGATCATTTGTAAGGGCACTAGTGCATTAACAGAGGCTGGAGTTTTGGTGCTTCTGAGCAAACAGCCTGACTATGCGTTCTCAAGTGCATGCAATCATACCCTTCTAAGACTACAACTTTAGGCTCAGAGCATGAACTTTTTGGTCCTGGAATTGTGTCTGACAATGAAACCCTAAAATACTCCCAGCCTAGCTCTGGCTCAATTTGTAGATCCTGTTGAAGTGCAATATTTCTACTACAGTCATTTTTTATTTTATTGTTTTCAAATCATGGTGCCACATCTATGAGAGAGGGCTGTCAAGGCTGTGGCAAAACCATCCCTTAGAGCCCTGTGTCAAGAACACTTAACATCACTGATGGTGCTTCCCAGCTCTAAGTTATAAACAACTTCAATTGATGATCAAGATAGTGAGGCAACAGCAGTAACAGCAAAGCAGGGTGTATGTGGGAGAAATCAAGCAGTTGCACCCTGCTTTTGCTTTAAGTGGTTGCATCTTATTAGTTGATGAAAACAGTCTCCATGCTATAAAGTTACCAGAAGAGTTCATTGTGACATCTGTTTCTTCTTTTGTCAGATAGGATGGTAAAAGTTTACATTATTAATTTCCTGTGTTGTTTTCTGATAAAAAGCATCAGTGTTTATATTTTTATATTTCCACATGCACCTAGTTCAGTATGGTCATTTTAAAATTCTATTTTGTTTTTTATATATATATATATATATGGTGTTAACTGATTTGTTCCAGTTTTGAATTTCTCTTTTGAAAGGGTGTGATATGAAAAGTAGCAGTGAAAGCAGAATTGTAGTTCTCAAATCGATTATTTCACTATCAATCTAGAAATTATTTTCTGTGTTTCTGTGAAAATTCGTTTTTCAATTCTCCACTCACCTTTCAAATGCACCCACTCTGAGTCTATGTAGCTTATGCACCGACTGCAGACATTAATCTGAACTTAGCAAAGCTGTTTTGTTGATGATCCTTCTGTCTTTATCCCAAAGCAAGAAAATAGCTGCAGAGCTAAAGGCCTAAATTCACAGTAATTATATCTCTTTGTCTTCCTTAAATAAGCACATAGGAGTCTGGGTCAGTGTATGAATCTTCTGTTTCCATTAGGTATTGTTACTACATTTTCCCAAGTGTCACCTGTCTTGCCAGCGTGAATAAAGAGTTCCAGTTCAAGAGACCCTGGTGAACGTGAAAGTGCTGATTTTCACACAGTCCTCTTCACTTAATGAAGAAGTTAAGTGAGTGTTGTCTGCAGCAATGCATTTTGGTGCTGAGGACGTAAATTAGAGTATTTTCCAGAACGCCGATTCAAATCCAAACAGTAATCTTCCATGCCCCCAAAGCAAAATTTAACCTCAGTCTACTAAATGTTTGATTTTTATCTAAATGATAAAACAGTCTGTCTTGCTTGCCTCGGGCAAAAGAGACTAGAATTGAGACCTGTGGCATTTTATGCTTTGATTCATGTAACTGAGTCCCTGGCAGCTAACCCTGCATCTCATTTCTCTTATGACATTATGGCTTCTTCCCCTTCCACAAGCCGAGGCGGTGTGGCAGCCTGATCTGTGAGCTGCCAATGCAGTCATGACATGTAGCATGTGGGGTCAGAAAATGGTGCGGAGGCAATGCCATTGGGGATGCAGATGGAGAGCTGCTGCCTGCTGTGATCCATGGGTGGAGAAAGAGCAAGGCTAGACAGCATGCTCCCTGGCAGGAGCCGAGCATCACTGCCTCCGTCCCCCGGCCCTGTCACCTACTCGCTTGCTCAAGCGGTCTGGCACACTGGGACAGAAGCAACTTGACATGTCTGCATGACACGCAGCTTTGACCCTTTTTCACTTCCTTGATGCAGCTCATAGAAGAAACTTCTTGGCTTTGGTCATTTTATGACCTAGTCAAAAGGAACACACAATTTCATTTGAAATACCCATGAACTTTAAAAAACTCATTTCTATCAAAATATCAACAACACGTTATTGAATTTTTTGAGTTGCCCTTACTTGTTTCAACAAGCGTGTCCTTATTTGAATACACTGGATTAAATTCAGGCTTCATCAAACATGAATAGTAAATCAATTATTTTAAATACAGGAGAGCTGCTTCGCTTACAACAAGTCTTTCCCATGCTGATGAACTCCTGCAAGCTCTATGGCTGCTGACCTGGTCTGGGGAGCCTTGTTCTCATTGATAATGTTCCTTATTGTGAGAATACTGGCTACGCAAATCCTGACGCTTGGTGTGCAGATTTGCATTCCAATACTCGGAGCGCTCTGTAAGGGTGCGCAGGGCTGGTATGCTGGCTCTCGAAGTACAATGGGAATTATGGATATGTGTCTCTGGGCCAACAATTATTTCCATGTGCTTGCTAAATGAGTGCAGGGAGGGAAGACTTTCCTCTTGTTTAGTCTCTATCACTGTCTTTGGTGCTGTATTGCATTTTAATATAAACCTCCCCCACCACCACTACCTCAACCCAGCCCTGCTAGATATTTGCCTGGCTTTCATTAAAGCACTAGTGCATGAATAGCGGTAAGTTCACAGGGCTGGAGGGCATCTTTGCTGAAGCTGGAATCTTTAGTAAATAACTTGCTGCACTTTTGGAAGCATTGAAAATAACTAAGCACCTAATGAATGAGTACCTGAACAATAGAGTTAGTCAAACTACTCCCACTATTCTTTTTTGCCAGTAGAAGTAAATAAATAGTAAATGTTTTTTTCAACCACTATATATTGTTGGCAGCTCAGACTCCCTATCATACATGCATAGGTTCACAGGGCTAAAGAATATCATACGAGTGCATAGTGCCCTGTCTTGCTATCAAAAGCAAAAGGTCTATAGGCAGACTTAGGCTTCTCCTTCTGTCAGAATAGGTTGGGCTACAAAAATAACAGTATCATCAGAGCAACAGCTGGCTTAGCACATAACGCTCTGCTATATAGTCTGGACTTCTTGTTTTCATTTCACTTTCCTTTGTTTTAGAGATGAAAAAGGAAGCCCTTGGGGAAAAAGACTTCCAAGTTTATTGCTTGACCAAACTTAGCTGACTCTGACATCAGCAGCCTTTATTAACTGAAGGTTTAACATTTTTTTCTCTGAATGTAACATGGACACTGGCACCTCTGTTCAGCCACAGAACCAGTACCAAACAGGCCCTGGTGCAGGGCAGCAGGCTTTCTCACATTGTTTTTCCAATTGTTGTAGTGTCATCTGCCATGGACTATTCCTAGGGTTATAGATAAATCACTCTGTACAGTCATAAACATCCTAGACCCTGCCCTTAGATTGCCCAATTAGGTATCACTCTGTGCTGTGTGGCTTCTATTTTAGGAAATGGTTTGAGATCACCAAACTGTTCTTCACATGGAAGCAACAAGCATTTGCCAGTCCCAGCCCTACTATAATTTGAAATCGGTGGCCTGTATCAGGGACTGATGAAGCTACTGTATGGATGGGAAACGGGGAGAGCTGGACTGTGCAACAGCAGCTCCCCTGTCGAGTGACAAGTACTCCTACTTAACACACTTCTGCTGCACTGGACTGTGCTAGTTGAGGGCAGTCCAGTTACTAAGCCAGCTGCATCAGCCATCTAATTTCAGTGCACTCTTCTTATGGAAAAGAAACGGCTGTCTCCTGATCAGCCATGTCAATACGTGAAGCGACACAAAGCTGTAATGAAGAAAATACTCCCTGCATGTACAGAGCAACTTAAAAATTATTGCCGTAAAGGACACTTTTTAGTTAATTGTACTGGCCCAAATTAGACTGTATTGCTCTTGCTAAAAGGGCCAACTCTATTGCTTCAGTCCTTTGATGGAAGATCACATAAAAAGATCACATAAAAGAAGAACAGAATGAAGAATAACACTAGAAATTTTATCCAAGGTGCCTGTAATACTGTGTATTGGTGATGGATGACTAAATATTTTTGAGTCTTCATAACATTATGCAGCTCAGCAGTGTGATACACTGTCTTCTTTCTTTTGTTTTTTATGCTGAGCTATATGAACAGCCGTCTGGGTTCCTGAAGCAGCAAGTTAAATATTTTGTCTATAAGGTCACTTTTGTTATCACATATGGTGTTGCAAGGAAATTTCCAACTTAGTTTCAAAATAGCTTTGGCAGAACATAAGATTCAAGCCAAGAAAGCCTCCTCCTCCTTTTCCCAGCTTCTGTCAACACCCGATCAAGGGTGGCAACCTAAACCCGGCTCATACGTAGTTGGCTAGCTCATTTTTTTATTTCTCCAGGGACAAAAGCAGACTTCATCGCTAAGATAATGGCCCTCCCTTCCTGCAGTGATTGAGGTCTAGAAACTCTCTTCTTTGGTGCATCGCATAATCTAGATTTTTGCTTTCTGTACTTGGGTTAGGCATGCAGCATATATTTCAGTTAAAACAAACACTGCTCCCAACATGTCTGGCTTGTTCTTTTGACACAGTTTCTTGAACAGGATTTTACTTGCCAGCTAGCTGTCAGAAGGTTGGAGAAAAAATAAATCTTTATTTGGATAAGCTGTACTATGTATGTGTGGAGCTCACCTTTTGTAATAACCAGCTTATGTTTTTCTTATACTGTATCTAATGTGTTTTGCTCTAAATTTGTCCTTATAGATTTTTTTGGTGTGTCTGAATCTGTGTCAAAAATAGAAACAGGGATATAAATTGTGTTCTCTGTCCTGTTTCCTGCCTTTGAAGAATCTCTATAGACTGAAGGATAAGTAATATTCAGGAACAGGTGTATTTAGGACAGGTACTGATCGTTGCCCTTATGGATCTGGTCACCAACAAACTGCAAGTAAGTCTTCAGGCAAGATCACAGATCAGGCTCCTCCTCCCCACTCAGCAGGCAGCTGAACTTGGATACAAAAATACTGGATCCATGAGCCTTGAAGTTTCCCTGTGTCTGGCCAGGCTCAAACGGCCTTTCAAAGACGTCTTGAAGATCTACCTTTTTTTCCTTCCTAGACTTCGGTCATGCTACTGTTTAAGGTGTTCTTATTTGGGGAGACAGCTGTTCATTGATTTTCAGGTTTTCTCTTCTCTGATACCCACCATCTGATTAATTTTACTCTGACACCTTCAATAGTGCAGCAGTTTCATCAGATATATGAGATTCAAACAATTTCATAGAGTATCTATCTACTTTTCATTCACAACTGCCCCATCACTCGACTAGAGGGTCATAGAGATAAAGCCTAGTTTTCAGAGAAACTGACTATCCAAGTGGTCAAGAGCAGCCCTGAATGTTCTAATTTGACATTTTACTGATATTACAGGATAAAGAGCACCACGTTCTTGTCCTTGCTCAGTTCTGTAAAAAACCAACTCTATATGCAAACTGAAGTGCAGAGGCTGAACACTGAATAAAACTGAACTGAAACTGGCTGGGATAGTTGAGGAAGTTTAGGAAGAGAAAGGATAGAAAGTGTTGGTGAAGATAATAGGTAGTGGCAGATCTAACTTCTGAAGCGTCTTCTTTTTAAAACCAAAACACAAAACAAAACAAAAACCATCAGAAAAAAAAAAAAGGATTGTAGTGGAAAGGGTTGCTATAGTGAGAGTAATCAGTGCTCTCAAAAGACTGGATGTTCCAGTTCAGTGAAGCAAGATGGCCCCCTGCAGTATCGTTAGCCCCCTCACAAAGAAATTTTCCTTCTAATCTAGGAACATCACTGTACAATACAGTAACAGATCTGCTGTGGTTTACCATTAGTTTCACTCCAAACACAAGGTAAACATTCTTTACTTTAAATCATCAGTCAAAAATAGAAGTCCTCAGTTACCAACTTTGCTCCCCATGCTTCCGAACGCCTCCTGCGCGGTTCTGATGTGAGACTGAAACAAAATTGGCTTTAGAGTAGTGCCCCTGAACCCCCAGGAAACAAAAATACTCTCTCAAACTCCTGTGGTAAAGATTGCAATAGGGTAGTAGTAAAGACTGAAAAGAAAGTCTTGCCGGACTTGTGAAGCCGGGAGAGAAGTAAAACTTCTTCATGAATGAGAAGGTAAACCTCAGAATAAAAAGCACTGTGCTCTACAGGCATTTGGAATAGCAACTTTGATGTGTATTGTGTGTGCATGAAAAGCTTTTTATTTCTCCCATCCTATTACATTTCCCTGACAGTAGTGAGAAGGGGACAGCACACTTTTTTGAAAAGAAAAAAGTTTTTCTGATATATTGGTATTTTGGCAAGATTTGGGGCTTTCAGGTTATCAAATTCTTTTCACTGACACAACAAATCACTATAAATTATGTGCTTTGTAACAGCGCAACAATGTCATGCTTTAGAACTTGTACATATCGTGGAGTTGTATATGTATAATCAATATACAATATACATCTGCCTGAAAATATGCAGCAAAATGCAGAATTTACTGTTTATTTAGTAGTTATGCAGGGATAGGCAGTTAGCTTCCCTCTGAAGTACAAGAGACTTCTCTGACTGGTATCTGCAACTTAAAGCATCCACCCAGGTCACACATCGCAAAAGCTAGGAAAAGGAGAGAAGGACCAGCTAAAAAGGAACTCAAATATTTTCTTAGCTATTAAATACAATGGTTCATAATGTTCATGAAGTCAAATAAATTCCTTTCCTAGTCCTGTTTCCTCTCCTCCCTCCCCCTGCTTTGTGTACCTCTATGATTTCTATCACTGTTATTTGCAAGGCAGCAAGCCTATGCCCAGTGCCCGACAGAGAGATGTGCCAGGCGACCAGAAGTAAGAGCATTAGAAAAGAAAGTTGTCTCATAATATTTCTAATTCACACATTAGGTTGTTCCCATCAGTTTTCCAACCTAACTCAGAAAATCAAAAATGGACTTGGGAAGTTTGAATGAGTGTAAACTTTAATAAAAATTATTTTCCTCTGTACCTCCCAATGCTGAACTTAACACATCACTCGCAGAAACCCACCCAAGACTTCTAAAGACTCAGTGTTGTGAGGTCTGTGTGGCCTTCCACAGACTGCTTTGGTGTGGGAGCTTGGATTGTTTTTGACCCTGTGACACTGAATGGCCAAGAGCTTCCATGCAAGCACAATGGTGCTGTTAGTGCCCATTACTAAAAGCCTTCTTGTTTCTTTCAACTGCTCACAGGCCTCCTAAACAATGAAAGAAATCCATACATCATTAATAAGGAGATTTAATTTAAATTCTGCTCTAAGAGAATTCTCAGATATCCTCCTCATTTATTTTTTTTTAAGTGAAAATTGCTGAAGTCTGATGTAAGGCAGAATCTTAATGCAGAGAAATGTTGGGCCTTATTTAGGAATGCCTGGAAACTAGTGGGAGTTGTAATCATGGAGCAAACTGGAAAGTAGTACTGTCACACCAGTGAGCAGGTCCCATGGAATGAAAGCTCACTGAGCATGGGGATATGCCAGCTAGCGAAAAAAAGGTCTGTGAGTGTTCCTGTAAAATGATTTCTTTTGACTCGAGGGATTTTACGACTTTTACATTTCTAGTGATGGTAACTTTATTTTTATTGGGCCTACATGTATTCAGAATTTCTAACAGCCACTTGTCACTCAAAATGGACTCATTTTCACTAGAAAAGGGAATTGCTAAATTCCGACAGAAAGTTGACATGAAAGAAAATGAAACAGGATAGCCCATATTCACCTTTGTAGTGAAAGGTTGTTAATATACACATCAATAATTTTACTTCTAATTGTGAACACCTGCCACAGTTAAAAATCAGCCAGTACAAAAGAATCAGGGTTATTTGTCACATGAAAATTATTTGAGTTAACTTTGCCTCAGCTCTACCTCTACTGTCTTCAGTGGAATTAATTACATGAGGAATGAATGTTGATGAGGGATTTCAAAAGGTTTTCTTCTGCTGTCACTTTGAATTTGAAACCATTTACTCATTTTGATATTTTTTAGGAAAACAACAACAACAGATTTCAGAGAAACGTCTAAGTTGGACTATATTGTGTGAGAGATTGGTTTATATTGCTAAGATCAGTCCATCTGCCAGAGTAAAGCCAGAAACAACTAATGCTGCTTCAGTGTAGATATATGTAACATCTTTAAAGTGTTTAAAACAGATTCTAGTGCATATGTAATCCAGAGTGAGCCAGCATACTAATGATTAGGTGGAGAACAACTATTGTATCATCATGCTCGTTCTTCACAGGTTCCAATAACCATGCTCAATTCTTCATGGAGTGTGTTTTGGTAACGTAGCAGATATCTATCTATGCATCTATCCATGTGTGCATGTGTGTGCACACACACACAAATATATATAAATATATTTAGAGAGAGAGAGAAAACTTGGAAAAGAAATTCTTCTTCTCATGCCATTAAATCTAATTGAATGCCTTAGAATTAAATAGTTATTCTGTAGTTACACTAGACTAACTCAGAGCAGAGTTTGTATTTTGGCAGAGGATAGAAATTTTGTTATATAAACTGAATTCTCACTCTAAATGCACCCCTTGTACAGCTCATGCATAGTTCTTTTTAAGTTAGGTGAATTAAACTGTCTCATAAAAAGGTTTTTTTTATATATATATATGTGTATATAAATATAACTATAAATAAATATATAAAATTTGGAGATCTATATTATAGATATCTCTCCAAGTCTGCTCTCTGTGTCTATTATGGCTTCCAATGAATGTAGCCGCAAAAAAATTCCAGAGACCTCTCTAAGGCACATTCAGTGATTCTTTTACCCCAGGCTCCCTGATCTCTGTAAACCTGATCAGGGTCTTATCAAAGATGTCACATTCAGTTTAAAGCTTCTTAAAATCTTTTGCAGCTACTCCTAACATGACTTGAGGAAGACACAGTCTCAGACCTCTCTGGAAACTTTTATTTTTTGAGGGGATTCTGGAGCTTGTCTCTATGTCAGGTTTTCACACTATACTCAGCAAGTACATGATTGCTTTACAGAGCAGTGAAATATGATTTCTTTGCCATAAATGTTTAGGCAGCAATACCAAACATCAGCTTAAAACAGGAAATTAAGGATACTTTTTTGATTTAATTTGTTTTGGAAATTTAGGATAGGAAAAAGTATATATGCTTCTGAGGATGAAATAATTCTTTGGAATTCGGGTACGTCCACGTTAGCATCTCAGTGTGGGTCAGGACTGTGCTTTTAAAGTTAATCTCTTGCTTGTACCCAGCTACCATGGGTTGGTTCACATCAGAGATGGCACAAACTGGATTCTTTTAGGATGTCATTAAGCCAGAAGATGCAAACATAATACACTCCAAACCACCAACTGGCGAATCAATTCACACTTGAATATTCCTTTGAATGTGTAAATAAGTTCATGTTGAGCATGTACAAGTCCTTGCTATGTTTGTTTTCACAAATATTTGAGCAACTGAGCCTCATTAACTAGAACAGTACCAGAGCCTCGATCACAAAGTCACTTGAATGAATATGCATGAAATCACCATTCGTTTTGCATTTAGAGTAATTATTCTGCACACATATTTAACCAGGAAATGGACAGCAAAGAATCCACTCAACTAATTCCCTTGAGCTCAAGTGAGAAAGGTATTTCAGGCCGGATTTTCTACTGCTTTGCATCTTGTATATTTCTGCAAAATGAGTGTGAAACATCATCCATTCTGTTTTGAAAATGTTTCACAACAATGAATAATGCTGTTTCAGTTAGTGGTCATGTTATTCATCTGTCTGTATCTAATTCTTGCTTATGCTTAGAATGTAAACTTTTGAGAACAGGGACATACCATATTGGTACTATGCCGAGCAGAGTAGGATCTTGTTCAATGTCTGGAACTCCTACGCACTGTCGCAATATTACAGTGTAGTTTTGCAATGTTCAAGATGCTGGAAACTCAGTCATCTCATATTTAGAATCTTGTAAATTGTAGGGGATATATGTAATCAAACTATATTTTAATATAAGAGTCAAGAGAATACTGATCACTATGTTGTACAAAAGGCAATCACAGATATTAATTCCATGAGCAGAAAGAAAGGCAAAATTTACTGAATAAGACAGGAGTTAGGAATTATTACCTATGGTCTAGTAAATACATATAAGGGACAATATTATGATCATGTCATACCATACCAAAAATGGAGATTCTAGTATGGGAAACATTATTTTCTGCTCCCTCCATTCCTTCTCTCCTTCTCCACCCCCACTCTTTTGTTCTTTGCCATTCAGTGTTTTGGTTCAAGTTAATTAAAGATTCCTGTTGCAGCCTCCTGGAGTGAAATTCTGGCAGTATGCCCAGTGCCGCCATAGTCATGTGTAAGCAGCCCCTCCAGTGAGCTCCATAATGTCTCTAAGAAACTATACAAAGAGGAAGAAAGAAACTGAATCCAGATGGAATGGGAAATCAGATATTTCTTCCATTTGTGCTGAAATCTGTGAAGGCTGCCCCATAGGTTGAAAGAGAAGACAATTCACATACTTCGCAGTCTCGGGGAAAAGCATGTTTTCTCCCCCACCCTTCCACCCGTCATTGAAGATGAATCTGTGAGAAAGCTTACAGTGAGACTGGGAACTCAGTAATGCAAAACATGTTTTCCCAACTCTGCTTTACTCTGCTAGCTATAGAAAGGTGTAGGATAGACCTGTCAGGGGAACACAAAAAAAACAAAACAAAAGAATCAAAAGAGTGACTCAGGCAGACAAAGACTCTTCCTAATAACAGGGTTACGAGGGAATTTGATATCCAAACCAACATTTTGACACACAATTCATCGTGAAAAAGAGGATTTGAAGCATTTTAAATGTCCAACAGGAGAGTAAACATGTCTAACGCACTAAGCAATAACCACATCCCGAAGTGCTTGTTGTTAAAAGGCACATTAAAAAGATTACAAAAATGTATAGAACATAGTCATTTCTTGGATCTCACAAGCATAACAAATATCAGGAATATCCCTGGAGAAGCATAGATGTGGTGTATTTTGTGCTAGTCAGTCTTTGTCAACTTCAGTGCTTGGTTCTTAAAACATAGCACTACACTTGGTTGGTAATTACTAAATAATTCTCCTGCAGATTAATGACAGTATCATTAGAAATCAAAACTGTGGATATTTGCAGGTTTATTTTATATATAAATTACAGTTTGCTTTGTGGCAGATTCTGTACTTACTAGGGATATTCTGGAATTTGGTGGGAGAAAGGAATAAATCATGAAACTCTCTGCAGTATTGCTTGGTTTCTCTATGCATTTCATTTTACTGTCGGCACCATGTGAATTTGTTGCTCTCCGATGGCCTGTTTAGTTTTTCAGGATTTTGGTTGTTTGGGGGTGGGAGGTGTTACATGAAGATTAAACTTTGGCCAGGGCAATTATGGAAAAGCAGTCTTAAACTGAACAGCTGATTTCTATGTTAAAGGACTAACTTTTAATTTTAAAATATCAGGACAGAGTGATTTCTTGGCAGAGAGAACAACTTGTTGTAACACAGGGGATGCCCATCTGAGGTGCAGACCTGGGGCAGAGGTTATGATTCAAGGTAGCAGAGTTTTAGCTGACGGTGTAGAGCAATACTTCAGGTGAAATGAACCTGATAATTGCAGTGCAGATTTCCCCAAATAGCAGGTTGACTGGAATAGCTCTGGTTCCCTGTGACTAATTGGATGTTTTGTTTCTACTTTTTTTTTTTAAAGCAACAAAAATAGTCCAAAAAGCTGTCCAGGTGAAAGGGGTAATAGATGTATGCTGATATGGGTATGTGTGTTTCTTGCCCTTTCAAACCTTTGAAGCCAGGCTGGGGTCAAATTACTCAAGCAGAACAGCTCTGTTGACAAACATGTGGTCTTCAAAAAACAATCCCAGTATGAGAGGTGCTGCTAATTTAAAATAACAGAGGGGGAGGAAAAAAAAAAGAGGGGAAAAAAAAAAGAGAGGGAAAACCAGCACCAGACTACATGAAATCCAACCCAACTGCCACCTTCCCTGCTAGCCTCCTTTTGTGAGCCTGCCTTCCCTGCCGCGTGAATCAGCCATGGTTGGGGTTAAATGGGTAGCTTTTGTCTCCTCACAATGGCTGAGAGTGACAGGTTGAGCTAAATGATTTACTGGTGGAGATGATTTGAAGGACAGAGCCGGGCAGCCTTGGGAACACACACACAAGAAAAGGACAGTAGCGAATCAGCCTCTCCTCCCCCTCCCGCTTTCATGGTTTTGACTGAAAGATCACAGAGCGAGACTCTGACAGACACAAGGACCATTGAGAAGCTATTTTTATTACTTATCCATGGCAGCCTTGCTTTGCTGAGAACAGACCTGAGGTTAATTAACCTTTACTTTTTTTTTCTTTTTTTTTTTTTTAAACATTGTTGTTTTTCTTGTTGGGGATGCAAGCCCGTAAGTTGGCAGGGTCACATGCCATGGGCAAAGGGAAAGTCTCTGTGTGAGACTTCAGTGCAAGAAAGCTCAACAAACCCGTCCCTAGCCAAAACAAAGCTTTCCACACAGAAAGGCGATGCAGTGGGGCGGCAGCGAAGGCAGCTGCTTGCAGCGGAGCCGTCCCAGCTGTTGTCAATTGGAATGTGCTAGAAACAGTGCCCCCCCCCCACTGTTAAACTGCCCCGGCGGCGATGGTACCGAGCGCTAATATGGGTCCCAGATTGTTTCCTGAACACTGTTTGATCTGGCTGTGTGGGTGGGAATGAACCGGTTTGCTGGGATGCAGGGCACACTGGAGTGCTGGCGCGCTGCATTTCGCCCGTCTCCTCATGAGCAGGCCAGGCACGCAGGGACAAGATGGCGGGCTGGCTGTGGGCCCTCCGCACTGACTCAGGGGAAGGCAGCTCTGAGCATCCCCTCTGCCTGCAAAGTAGGGAGCAGGGCGGTTTGAGAAATCAGCCGGCAGAGCCCCTAACACAGCAGAGGCTGACAGGGAAGGGGCACAGCAGAGAGAGGCTGGGAAGCACCCATTGGCCGTCATGCCCGCCTCCACCTTGCAGGGCTGCCCGCCAAGTCTTGCGTGCAGCCGGCCAGTCCAGCAGTCCCGAGCACTGTCCCCAGGGACCTCGCTCTCCTTCGTGCGCCCACGATCCTGCTGGCTCGGTGGGACCAGCTGCGGGGCAAGCGCTACTTGCCATCCGAGGCAGCGGGCAGAATGGGGCCTGGCCTATAAAGGGGAACAGGACATGGCAGCCCTGTGACCTCTCAGTAAATGTACGGTGATGCTTTCTTCAGAAGCTGCCCCACCGAACATTTGCGAGGAAAAGTGAAAAGTTTTCTTAATAGGAAAAGGACCTTTTCAGACAGTTGCTGTGGATTAGTCTGAAAAAACCCAGAAGGCATGCCATAGAAGATATTAAGGTTGGGTTTATGGATAAATCAGAACTCATAAGAGCCATATTACTCAGAAGAGGCAATGATCTCTTTCTATTCCCTATTCCATTTGGTCTACAATAGTCATGAGCTATTCCTCAAGCGCGGTGGAATAATACGTCCTGTCACAGGTTATAACCTGCAATTGTCTTGTCATTATTTGGTTCTGAGAAACAGATAGCAACAACAAAAAATCTTCATGTAATTTTTCTAGCGCCTAACACCTAATGACATCTAAAATCCTGTGAATCACATCCTGTGAATGTGCAGCAAAGCTTCATTCTGATATATTCAGCTAACTTGAAAAAAAATCACTCAACGAATATCTCAGACGTTTTAACTAGTTAGGGAAGAAGTTTTAACAGTAAACCCACTGTGTGCAATAACACATAGCTTTTTGCTGGCTAGCTTTCAATCATATTCTCATTTTTATAGTAATTTTAATGAAATCTTGTACTTATTCAAAAGAAACAATGCGAACATGACGGCAAAGCAACATTTCATATCAGCAAGCTTGAAAGACATGACTTGATTTAATGGAAAAGTGAAAGGATTTATAAAATGGCAACTTCAGAGAACAGAAGTGTTTACTGTTTGTTAATCTGTTGTACTGTAGAGTTGCAGTACTGTAGAGTTGCAGTATGCTGTCACATGATACATTTCTAATGGCCTCTTGAATGCTCAGTTGCGAATAAACACTTCTGTTTTAAAATACAAAGAGCAAAACAAAATAAATCTAAAAATAAAAGAAAGAACTATGGTGGGTTTTTTTTTTTTTCCTGTGAAAGAGAGCAGTGTTTGCAAAAGATGAAGCAACTCTAAAAAAAGCTTACCCGACAGGCTTCTAAATATGGATTTGCCACTGTAAGAATTATGGCAGGTGAAAATAGAAGAAGAAACTTTTCTCTCGCATATTTGCTTCAGTCAAAATCGCTGTCACTGTCCCAGTGTTCATGGGGAATATTGGGATTACTTCCTTCTTGAAATCCCAGAGGAATAAGTGTACTGTAGTAGACGCTGATTAGTAGAGGGAATGGGTTTCATAAGTCTTATCCTTGACTCGTGCTGTATTAACAGATCTGGTCAGAAAGATCTTGCAATTATATTTTGCATCTATTTCTGTCCAGGCAGATATTCTGATGCTTCTCCAAGCACTTCTCTCAACTTCTCCTTCCACACCTCAGGTCCTAGTAATGCTGCTATAGACATCATCATCTCCAGAACCGGGTACACAGCACTCTTGTAGAACTGGGCTACAATCCATTGCGTGTTGAGCCTTGCTTTAAAAAGTGTGTCCCGTAAGTGGTGAAGTTTATAGAGTGCTTTCAAAGATAAAGGAAAACATCTTATATATTGCACAGGATGAAAGATATGATTTGAGGCTCAAGAGTGGCCTTCTAAATCCAGGACTGCACAATAACAGTTATGCTTGCTCGATGTTACCAGTGTCATTTACATTGGGTTCTCACCTTACCCCTCTAGTTTGTATGAAATAAGTGTAAAATTCCTACAGCTTTTTAAGGCTTTAGTATGGATCAAATGTCCTGTTCCTTCTTTTTCTGTGATTTTTCCCCTTACCTTCACTCTTTTTTGTTTCCTGCACTTTCCCCAGCCCCAGTTCTGTCTTCCTCTTCTCTTTCATCTGCTTTTTCTCTGAATCCTTTACATGTTTCCTTGTCTCATACTTCTCGTGAGCCACTGCAGCTGTAATAGTGTTCAGACGCCAGAGGGTCCAAGACAGTTGGCTTTTAAAGTAAAGGTGGGAAAACTATTTAACGGTGGGAAAGGAATGCCTGTAGGATGCAGGGTCCCCATTTCATTCCTTATTTTTCATGCTATGCCAGTAGCATCACCATTTTGCTGCCTCTCTCCTGTTTGTCTGTGCCTGATTAACGTCTTGGCTGACCCCAGCTGAGTGGCTGGATATAATGTGTTGGCAAAGAAAAAGCGTGGAATAGGGCTGTGTTGAGTCACCCAAAGGAGGAGCAAGATGGAGTCCCCACAGCCAGGGGGACAGAGGACAGTATGGGCTGCATGGCCTCTGTACTGCAGCTTCTCCCAGACAGCTGGGAAACAGGGTGTCCTCCAGCCACCTGGTACTCTCCAGTGGCATTGGGTGGCCTCTGATGCTGACATGGGACATGTGGGTTGGTCTGTTCCTTCCAGCAGGGCAAAACCCTGGAGCACTGCTTGGAGCCAGCACTTAGTGCTTAGGTAACACCAGCCATTTAGTTTCTTCCCATGCTCAACAATTATTTCCTTCTAGCAGATCTTTCAAAAGCCTTTCTTTACATTACAATTCTTTCATTGCTTTGTAAGAGGTTACGTCACATCACAAGACCAAAAAGCACAGTGCAGCTTAGTGTAACTTGACCCTGATCTGGCATTTCTTTGTCATGTGTCATGTCAGAAATGTAAAGAAAACAACATTGTCCTTTTCCTATTTGTTTGGACAGCAGTGGCCACTAAAGGTTGCCTTACGTTCTGCCTGGAAGATGTGTGCAGTTTATGAGACTAATGAGGATTCTGTACTGGAAGTATGAGAAATCATGTTTATGAAGCTGTACATACTTTCTTGAGAGCTGCATGTGAGCTTAACAAAAAGTGGGCTCTGACTCAGTGCTGCTGTGGTGGTTGCAGAGAAGCTGGCAAGAAAGGCAATAAATAGCATTTGCAGTTGTTGCTATTGTTGCTTACTGTGAGGAACCTATCTTTTACATCCTCATAGATACAGCCTATTTGCATTGAAATATCACACTCTCAAGAGTCTTGCTGCTCCCCATGCAAGGATCAAGTACTTTTTGTTTTTAAAAGAAGACTTATCACTTTATCACCTTAGGGATGATGAGCATGAAGCCCTGATTCAAAAGGCATATGTGATAGTAGGAATTGAGGATGGTTTGCAGATAAAGCATTCTAGCAGGGCCTCAAGTGCTCAATTTCCAGCCCTGCTACTAACCTGTTGAGTGACTTTGAGCACCTCACTTCACATTGCTGCAGCTCTGTTTTCGCATTGACTTTTTTTGTTTATTTGTTTAACTTGGAACATGCTGGAAGCCTTTCGATAGCACCTTGTGAAATGAGTCCTGATCTCTTCTGGTTGTTAGGTGCTGGTACATTAAAAACAGAAAAAATAGTTTTAAGCAGATTATTAACCCTTCCTTAGGCCCCTCCATTTTAGCAGACCACAGTGCCTTACTGAAGCATGTGGCCATTTTTTCTTGAAATATTCTAGCAGCACATCAGTCATTCTGGGTTTCTGCTGACAGAAAAGCCTTAGGTCAGTCACATCCATCACAAAACTACGATACAGTTGTATATACATTTTACAGCTTGAAGTCACAGGTAGTTGGATCAGTACAACCAAAGTACTAGTAAGGCAGTGGCAGAAAGAAGTAGCTGGCACAGGGGAAAGCAAGAATTTCTGTGGAGGAGCTCATAAGGAAAACACCCAAGCATGTATGTAGCATAGCTGTACTGTGTGGCTTTTTAGAGGCGAGGAGAGCTGGAACGGAATGAGTTAGGGGAAACAAAGACATAGTCCATTAAAATAATATTTTGAAAGGTGTACAAAAGTGGAAATTGTTCTGAGTTTCCATACTTACTTTCTCTGCAGAGAAGAAATATTCCTACACTATAGGTCCAACGTACAGGATTAGCAGTTCTTCAGCTATCAGGCCTCATGCTTTTGCAGAAGAGATTATGCTCTGTATCACAGTCTTGTCTTATCACCCATACTTTCTCAGGAAGTTCAGATGAATAACTGTACCTGAGCCACATTCCATCTCACAATGGTATTATTAATTGAAATGCCTTGCTTCCACTGACATTTTGCCTTTCTCTCCTTTATTATCTCTGAAAATGTCTATCCTTAAGTCAGTCAAAGTAGAAATGGGGCTTTGTTAGTGTTTGTTAGTTTCTACCTGTTTTCTAATTGTGAGTCTTTGTCTCCCTTATGCACAGAGCCCTCTTCCTGTTTAGCTCATTTGTGTGTGTGTGTGTACATGTAGGTACAGTCAGTACTGGCTCAAAGCCTCCTCAGGGTTGTGGACAGAATTGATTTCTTATGCTCCACGAATGGGGCAACAAGAAGGGTTAGAGGTCAGGCCAGAACTGGAGGAGAGCTGGTGACAAGTAGGTGGGGAAAAGGGTTCCCTTTCCTCTCTCAGGTGTAAGTAAAGGTGCACCTTTATGCCTTCCTCAGTGGCAGCAACAGTCTTACTGGGACTGGAGCCAGCCTGCTGAATTTGCATGTCCACGTGCCTCTGTAAGTATGGCCATGCTGGTATTGCTAGCAGGCCTAACATCCTGCCCTCTCTGTTACTCTTGGAATAAGTAAGGCTATTATACCTGGTTTTTTACATTGAATGATTTTAACATTCTTTTTTTTTCTATATCAGAAGGTTTAACATTAAAAATGTTAAAGTGTCTACTTAGGTGCCTGTGATGATTGCTATAGATCATCTTGTCTAAATTCTGCCAATGAGAGATGCACTGGCTGCATAGTACTCAGGGCTACCTGGTCATAGAAAGTCCTAAATTGCCATTTTAGATGACAGAGTTCCCAGGATGTCTAAATATAGATTTTCTCTCATGTTCAGAGATGTCCCATTCTGACCTGGCAGTCACACAAATACCCCCCCCACCTCTCCTGCCAGAGCTGCCCCGCTCTCGAGAGAGCAGAGCAGTTCTGGCAGACAGTGCAGAGACGAGACAGCCTGCACTGCATTTGGTGTGGATCTCCCAGGCTGCCTGAAGTGGAGTCTACTGAAAAGTAACAAACATTTCTATGATTCTGGCTTTCAGTTTTCAAGCTGTAATGAAGTCCTTTTTGTGTGAATGTGCTTTAAAGTCTTGTGATCTATTTTAGCTGGATTACCAGAGGCAGTTTTTTCACAAACTGCACTGCCAACTGTGAAAATCCATCTCAAGTTACATCAAGGATATCAACAGTGTATGAATGTGCACCTTTAGGTTAACATCATTAGAACTAAGTAAACAAACAGTGAGTTATGTTATTCTTAGTGGGCTTAGGATATCTTTCAATTATTAAATATATGCTAGTATGTTATTTACAAATATTCAACAGTGGTTTTTTAGGAAACCTGCCCTCCAGCTAGAAGTAAATGTTTTTTCCATGTTTTTTAAATGGTACAAAATAAAGACGACAAGAGAAACCTGGCTGAAGAACTCCAGGCTGTGCCTTTCTCTGCGCAGCTTGAACTCTCCCTATATTTATCTGAAGCAGATGTTCCAGGCAGGATGCACACTGCAGCCAGAGGTGAGGACGGAGGTGTACAGGACTTGAATACATTTCAGTACAGCTCCCACATCCTGTTTACACATAGCCGCTGGCCTGAGAACAACACAGGGGAAAAAAAAGGAAGGTGTGGGGGGGTGTGATAGGAAGGAACAGTTGATTGGAGTCCTGATACTAACACCACTGCTAAGCGTGCATATTGAGAGTGCTGTAGATTTGTGGTTCTCTTTGCATCTACCATTGCCAGCAATATTTTCTCTGCTGCTTTGGCAGGCGTTGATAAGCATGCTGTCTTCTATCATAGGTGAGGGAGAAGGAAGAGAGGGAGCAGTTCATGACAAAAAAAAAAGACGGCTCACCTGCAGAGAAACTATACTTTCTCTTCTATTCAGCAATGCTGTCCAGACTCAAGAAAAAACACAGCTGGAATTCACGGAACCAACTTTTCTGTCTCATTAAAATCATGGACTGATTTTTAATAGTAGAAAGGCAATGAGAAATATGAATAATGCTAAGCCCCATTTAAACAGTCATTCTGCTGGAGGATGGATTTTTTTCAGGCAAGGTACTTACTGGGAATTTGATTTCTACACACACATAGAGCAGTGAAAGGCCCACTTTTCTGTGCACTGGACATGCATTTTCATTTCATGCCTCATTCCCAACTTACTACACCTATTCCACATCATCCACACGTATTCCTGTTTTACCTAGGGAGATAAGGAAGAAGCGCATATATACTGTCTATCTATCTCTTTTTTTTTTTTTTTTTTTTTTTTTACATTTAAGAAGATCACTAAGGCAACAGCTTTTCCTTGTCAAAGATTCATAAAGCTGCTAATGGCAAAATTCCCGGGAGGCAGAAATGGAAGAAGCAGTTTTTCAAGGTTGTTTTTCACAAAGTTCACAACCCAGGCCGGGAACACTATGTATCTGTTAGGTGTCCCTGTAATACTATATTCTGCAGAGACTGGCTACTGGCTTCACATCTACATGGTCATGCACACATACAACATGGGGTAGTTTGAAGGACATGTACTTTCTTGTGCTTAAACGCTATGAACTTAGCAACACCACAGATCGACTCTTGTCTCATCAGCTCATATTTTAAAGTGCTTGAGAGGCAGAATGTATGCGAGACACGTTTAATGCCAGAAATAATTAACTAATTTGTTTTACTAGGACAATATAAAAGAAGGTCAAAACTTATAAAAAACTCTGGAAATCTATATTATTATGGGTTATTATAATCTATTTATTTTATCTCCTACTAATTAGAATGTAAAAATACTAATATAGCAGCATGAAAGTTTCTATTCTCTCAGTCCAGACCATATTAATTTCTTTACCACTGCTTTTGTTCTTTATTTTTTCCCAAAAAGAGAGGAACCATCTTAGTGCTCAAGGCTCCTCTTTTCTATGCATCAAGTTCCAGTAGGAGACAAAAACTTCTAAAGTATGCACTGAGTTAAGCTACATTTCCCTGGATGCCTTGCTTTTCTTTACCCTATTATATTTGGATTATTTTGTTAGCCGAGCAACTACCATGGTTAACTACCATTAAGGTTCGATTTTCTTATTTCAAATAATCTGAAAGACTAGAAATTTGGAATCAAACTGGAAGATAGAAGGAAAATTTAAATTCTGCTTTATTCTCAAGCATTTCTTCTAAGGATCGATCTATTTAGCACCTGAAACTCGATCTTCAGGTAAGGAACAGCAGTCAATCTCTTTGTTGCTTTCCATTTGTTTTTGTATAAGACAGCCTATCAAGTTCCTTTTTCCCTGAAAAGACCATTAAAAAAAGATGAATTAAGACCTTACTGTATTATTACTAGTAATCCCAGCTCACATTTACATAGCTTTGTAATTACAATGTTTATTAAAAGCTTTTCAAGCTGCGTATGGAAAAAGCATCACATCCATGCTAAAAAAGCACCCGTCTTAGGATCAGGCAGAGGCTGCCTGAAGAGTATTTAATTTTGTGTTACAAAAAGGTTTAGAACAGGGTGAAGCACTATAATTGGAAATACAGACACTATTTGGGGAAAAAAGCTATTTTATCTTTCCTAATATTTTCTATTTCCATATCTTTTACAGTATTTCATTGAAGAATCTGGTCTTTTGCACCAGTTTTGTGGTGGTTTCTTCTACCTTCTGGCATAAAACTGAGTGTTAACGATAACTAAAAAGTCATCAAAGAAAAAATGTTACTGGAGTTACTGGTAGGCAAACAGCAATATACTAGTTTCTGACTTAAGCGTTTGGCCTTCAATCAGAGGGTGTGCTTTGTAGCTTCGTGGATTACTGCTGCCACTTGGAAATACTCCCAGGATGGTCCCTAAGACAAAGACCTTATGAATGACAACATAATATCTAAGATGTGTAGCAAATGGAGAACTACAATCATATTAGTGGTGTAATACTAACATCTCTTTCAAGTTGAAAAGACACTAGGAGATGAAAAAGCACTAGGGAGACAGCACGAGTATCAGCTCAGTGTTACAACACAGGTATGAGTTTTAAAACAGAGTCCAGTTCTATTCATCTTTTACTGGCATTTCCAAAAAGGCTAAGATGATTTAAGATAAGATACTTAAAGATATGAAAGATAGCGTTCTACCTATGAGTAAGAAAAGAAACTCAGCTAGGCAGCATGAATATTGGATATGGACATTTTATAATGGATTCCAGCAACTGAACATCCAAAGCAATCTTCCTTAATTGGGATAAAATAATGAATCATAGCAAGATACAACACATGTGGTCTGCAGTCAGGAAGCATTTCTATATAATTCTCTTATGATAAATAGAGAAGATATTTGTGGCAAGATACCAATATTTTTTTGCTGTTTCCCTCTTCTACATTGCAAGTCCAGAGGTCCTAGTTTACAAAGTAAAAGTGGAAAGAATTTCAGAATTGGCTTCTAACTATTACTGTTACAATTTTTATCCTTATCTATTTATACTGTAATCATGCATAATGGTCAGGATTGGTACCTGACTGTGCTGACAGTTGTATGATATATGAGATGACACACTTTTTGTTCCAAGAACCCGGTTGTCCCGTGGTTGGAATGGGCACTGAAAAGTTTCGGTAATCACCCTATCTTGATAATTTTGAGAAAGCTTTTTGATTCTAAGTAAATTCCTTTGTGTTTTGCATTACAGAAAAGAACCTTAATATTCATATATACCTGAGGATATATTTTTCCTTTTTGTGTTATTTGTCTTGCTTCACCTGAGCTGTGCCTAAACAATTTCCTGTCCTTGGTTTTATATCCAAGCTGATGCCTGATCTGCCACCAATTCTCTGTTCTCTCAAATTTTTCTTATGTCCCTTATTACCAATATATGTAATCAGCTGCAGTATTTTCTTGTAACTTTCTTTCTCTTTGAATCTCAATACTTGGGTTCTTTTTAATATATAAAACCACTTTCAGTCCCTTTTCTTGATCATGATCGTTGTTTCCTTTGTCACTGAAGAGAGCTCCAGGGCTTCATGTCTGAAGTCTTTCATTCCTCATACAAAATATAAAATGTGAAAGGGATGAGGGAATGTTATACTGCTAGCTTATGCAAAGGGAGGATGAAATATTGAATGAGTCAAACATTGAGCTGAAGACAGTTTTGTCTGCAGGGTCTGACTGGGCTGTGCTTACGGCCAGCAGACAGTGTATGTCCACAAGGAGAAGAGGTGTATCTGAAAGTCTATGATAACCTGAGCTATCTGAATCACCTTGATCAGTAGCCTCACTTAAGCACAGGATAAATTACGTGAAATAGCTTAAATTTATATTTCAGATGTACAATAAATACTTCAGATTCCAGAATTTCTGAATGTTGTTTTTGTAAAACCAAAAAAAATTGATTGACAATTAGAAAAAATAATAATGTTTTTACCAAACTGAAATATATCCATGGATGTTTCAGGGATAGACACTAGATAATTATTAACTCTCACGTACCAATATAAACTCATTCAGAGTGAGGTTCCTGTGTAGCTGATAGCACCACTGAGGTGGAATATAAATATTTCAATAGTCCAAATGCTCACAAAAGCAGTAGAAAATCAGAGGCAACTGACCCCTTGCTGTTGGCACCCATTTCCTGGGTAGGCTGAAGAATTCTTTTGCTCTTTCTTCAGTTGCTGAGATGATGAGAGTGAACAGGGATAGCCATCAATTTGGTGGAGGATTAGTTACAAATTATGTAGAAAACATTAAAAGCATTTGGTATTCATACCAGTCTGCAATAATACTGAATGCTGTTCATTCTCATGAAGGGGATAAATGCTTCAATAATGCTTAATATTCAGTTTGTAGTCATTACTCTGGAAAGGGAATAACTCAGAAATACAATTATGAATCTACCGTGTCTGATGACAGTTTTAATTCCATTAATAGCAAACTTGGCCACTGTGAGAATTTCTTATTCTTACTGCACTTTTTCTGCAATGATATCTATAGACAGTGCATTTGACTCAGTTTATATTATGAGCAATACATTATTCATATTGCTCACACCCTCTGCTTGGGAACTTTAATTGTAGACTTAATTTCATGGTTAGTGACTTCATTGTGAGAACAGTAAGGACAGGTAGATGAAAGACAGAATAATTTCAGTTTAGCCTTGAAGAGCATTGTAAAACATAAAGCAAGGAAAGTTAGCAAATCCAGTGCTGCAAATAGAAGATTACAAGCTATGTTGCTGCCTGCAAAGTTTTCATGTTTGCTCGTCTTGTGATTTTAGTGCAGAAAAGACAGGTTATACTCTCAAACTAAAAAGAGCTGCTGCTATATTATTAATTCTGATGAGTGCCCAGTATTTGCACTTTATAAAACCAGAAGGAGGATATGACCTGAAAAGATCACCTATTAATACCCCATTTTCTGCCATTTCAATTCCAATTTTCCGTTCCAAGTGCAGAATAACTAAATTTAGCTGATCACTAATTTTGTTAATGACATTTCTGATCTAAGTATCAGGAGCTGCCTTCTCTTCTTGCCTGACAAGATAAGCACATCCTTTAAAATATTTTAAGATAAAACTCTTAATAGAGCAAATTACACTTACTAGGCCAAGTCTTACACACAAACATATCATTAGCCAACTGAAACTAACTACAGGTGCCTGTGAAAGAAGTAAATGCATAAAGTTTAAATGCATCAGTAAATGTAAAGCTAAGGATATTGACCAACCGGGTACAGTTACATGCATGATGACAACATTTTAGAGATTTATTTTAGTAGATTATTTTTAGAAAACTACAATAATTACAATGCATCAGTGACTATGCATTTTTAACAATACTGGTCTTAGTAGTATTTTAAAACATGGAAAAACTGTCATAGCTAGTGGCATNNNNTTTGACATACAACTGAATTTGTCTTCAGAAGGTGTTCATTTGCACCCCACACCCCACCATCAAAATCTGTAACATCCATATCTATCTGTATCTGTATCTGTATCTGTATCTGTATCTGTATCT
>WAAD01015772.1:0-22810 GCA_013389945.1 Fregata magnificens
CTCCAGAGTCAGGGGGCTGCCTTACCCTGGTTTGGAGGAATCCTCATAACCACTGAGTATTGCTGTGGTATGAGTGGGACTACACTGAATTTACAAAGTAGACTGCAATGCCATAAAATCTCTATCATCTAGTGCATATCTCCACAGCTACGTGAAGTTGCAAAAGCAATGTGGATAGGCACATTCCGGCTACTTATAGTCCAGCTACTTATATAGCAAACATAATGAAGGCCTGGTGGCACAAGCTTCACCATGGCGTGGCAACCCAAACCCAAGATCTCTGAAGATGTTCTTATTGATGCTAGTGTGGCTTGAGCTAACTATAATATAGCTGGTGTGGATGTACCTAGCAGGCTAAAATGACACTTTCTCTGGGCTGGGTAGGCATAGGTAATTGGTTAACTGCAAATCTCATACAACAATGCGATTTTCAGAGGGGGTGTGTTAATTTGGGAACGTTTATTAAAAGCATATTGAACATCACTCTGGAAGTACCTAGAATAGAATTCTGAAAGAAAAAATAATTACCTAAGGAACTGCTATGTAGTTATACTTAAGCAAAATATGTATTATTAACTAACAGCTATTTTATGAGGATTTTTTTCAGGTGTTTTAATGATATCTGAGCTTTATGCATTTCCTCCACACCTAAAGAAGAGTACCTTTGTGAAAATACAGCTCTAGCAGGTCTAGGATGCAGAACTGAATTCAAATGTGATTTTTCCATGACAGAGATGTGGTTATACTTTGTGATACTACACACCCCACAGTAACTTAGGAATCTGGTCATCCTTCTGATGCATTCAGAAGCCATATAGTTAGTATTGTTGCCCCTGTCTAATCGGTCTTTCCATAACAGCTGTGCATACTTTGGAATTACTTCAGAATCTCATGGATGCATCTAACAATTGTTAAGACAGCAGGCTCATTGTCTATCACATAAAACAAAAGTATATAGACACAATTTTCCACTCACATGTATCGTAGCATCTTGTGTTTCTTTTCACAAGGTGCAGATTATCCAAGATGTCTCACAGTGAAAAATCAAAATCCTCTGAGGAGTCATAAACATGTCCAGTCTTCCTAAATACGAAGTTCTGGACACAGAGGGCTTGCTTTATTTCTCATTCATTGCAGTTTAAACCCAAAGTACTCTATAATTTCAGTGGGATTACAACAGGTTTGCCTATGCAAAAAAGCTGTCAAGCCATGTAATACCTAGCAACTCCAATAATCCTCTATCAGATATTAACTATATAAAGCACAACCTCACAGATGATCAAAATAGAAATGAATGGTTTTTACTGCATGTGAAAGGATGTCTAAATGCACTCAGGTGGATACTGATGGTGGAGTACTGTAGTATGGAATGTTGCTTGAAGAAATCTTTGTATTAACACCTGTCTCAAACTGGGGCACACAAATATCATATGTTTTCAGCATACAGAGCAACTGTAATCATGCTTCTAGAGAACTGGAAGAAAGACTGCATCATTCTTCAACCATGGGTATCATTAAACTATCATACTTTTTTGACTGTTGATTTCTCACGTACTTCTCTCTGCAAAAGTCACTGGAGATTTCACATCAGTTTATTCCATTTCACCACAATAAACAGTGTTAGCAGCAAAAAAAATCCCTTAATACAGAGAAATTTGAGATTTTCTCAAAGCATTCTCAAATTAAAATCAAAAGCCATTTGTCAGTTTATTGCGATCTTGGGCGCACTTAGCCTGGTATGGGGCATGTTATTTGCCTCTAGGTGGTGCTCTCACGTTGAGATCAAAGAATTCCATTAGCTTTTTCATTACAACTTTCATAATTCTCTCAAAAAGAACATAAACCCTCTCAAAAGAGCAAGGAAAAAAACTTGCTAGAATGCATATGAGTGTACCATATATTAGTTTCAGATAACTGATATCCCCCAGATTGTATAAGGAAGTGATTTAATTCTAGGAAAATCAACACAGAAACCATGTAATACTCTTTAATATAAAGGTGCAAATTCTATAAAACTTTAAACCATGTAATAAGCATTAGTTAAATACTACCTTCATGGTTAAATAATATCAGTTCCAAACAGGTAATAGTCCTGCATTACAAACTGGAAAACAAAGGCAAAGGGATTACTTGTTTTGCTCAAAGTCTTGAAAATTGTGATCAGAGTGTGTGTGTAGGTGATTTAACACTTGCTCTTTTAAATAGAGACCACAGCTTTTGACTTCCGTGTTGCTAAAGTGTCCTTCCTTGATGTCTTTCTAGGGAGGAAGTATGACTAGGCTCTGCTTCATAGCAGAGAATAAGCGTAGTGTAAGAGCACAGCCAAAGGCCTTCCAGTTGAGAAGCCATATTTTTCCTGGGGAAGTAGGAGAGCCACATATTGTCACAGCAATACCAGCTTGTACAGCTGTGCAACATGTCTGTATTTCACTCTCTTTCTGTCTACAACTGCTCTGGTGCTGGAATTGCTCCCTTACAATTACCACCGCTACTGGCTGCACAAGCGTGATCTTTGAGTGTCTCAAACCCAGATCATAACTTTGGCATTTTAGCAATGAAGCTCAATACTTTCTTCTAAGAATGAATTCCACTGTTGGCTGTGTAGTCTGTGTGGATCTGTAGTTGTGTATTTCTACTCAGCATTCTCCTTCACATTGGTGCAAATATTATGGCAGAAGGTAGAGGTGATTCCTGTATCAGAGATTTCTGACAATGTCCATTGCCTTTGAGCAGAAGGCAAGTTTTTACATCATTTATAAATGCTGTGCATTCTTTTGGGTTCTTTTTTATTTTCAACAAGCAACTCATCTTACTCTTGCATGTTCCTTCCCACAGAGAGCTCTAACTGAGGTGGCATTCATCAGTAAGAGGCTCTCTTAGTCCCACCACTCACTTCCTATTTCTTCTGCCATGTGCAGCTGTGACACACAGGAACATTTTGGTTAAAAATGAAACAAAGGAAGATTTTGGAGGCCAGGACTGTCTTGCTGATAAGTCTGAAATTTAGGTTTACTCTTAGGGAATAAGTAGCTTTGCCTGCTTTTTGTAGTAATATAATATCCATCCTAAACTTTTTTTCTGTCCTCTCTCCCCTGTAGTGACAACTATGCAGGGTCCATCTTGTTCCTTTCATTCTAGGGTCACATTAGAGTATGCCCTATTGTGATGTATCATTCTTTATTCCTTCCCTTCCTTTCCTTGAGGTTAAGTCTCTGTTCATACAAGCTGTTCCAGTTCTAGGTAAAGTGGAGCACCCAATGGTTCATCATGAAGATCAGAATGTCAAATTCTTTTCCGGCATAGTCAGTGTTCCCACATGTAGAGAGTCTATTTATTTTCAGATAGCACAAGATCAGAGCTGTAAATTATCTGAAGCTGGCATTTAGCGTGCCCTTTACTTTTAACATCCAAATGCATTGAACAAAAGCAGCTGAGACTCTAGTTTGTGCTAATCCCAGTTAGCAAAGAAAAGAAAGCTGAAGCTTGGAGATTGTAACATAAGAGATTCTAGAAAATACTGTATGAAGCATTGTTTCGTGACAGGGATGACTCAACAGCTGCTTTTCTAACCTTAATGTGACACTGTTAGTGAATAAAGCTATACAGAGAGAATGCTCAAGAATATTTGTTCACTGTAGTTCTACTATTAGATTTATTTTCCTGTAAGACCTGATATTAGGAGTAACTTAGCTTCTGTTCTCTAGGATCTGCTCCATTAGCCACTTTTAAAACAGATCACTTTTGCTCTAAGGTTTTCTACCTGCAATAATTTAAAATACTAAATCATTTAAACATAGTAAAATTGTAAAAACATTATATGACTGAAATGCTGATGCCACTTCCTCACCATGCTGCTTTCCAGATTTGCCTCTGAACTGCTCCTCAGAGTATTATCCCAGGGTATCCACTGGCATAGCTGTTCTTGTGTTCCAGGCTGGAGTTTGGCCAACGTTATGGCTTCTCTAATGGTCGTTTGTGTTTTATTAACCCCACTGTTCTCTCTGTCCTCATGTTCCCTCTGTCCTCTCTGTCCTCCTAGCTGCAGCAGAGAATCAAACAGACGTCATGGGGTGAAAGGGTTAAATGTCAGTCACATATTTCTAATCTAGCAAGTAGACTGTGCAGAGGGAGCAAGTAGGAAGAAAGGGAGTAGAGGTGAGAAGTAAAATGACACCAGAAGACTGACTGTGTACAGCTGCACTTGCACTCACCATCAAAATAGGTAGGTCAGAGCCCATCATACAGTAGCCGTAATCCATTTCCCCAGCTGGGAAAGAGAGCACAGGTCTGAAGGAAGTATAAAGCTCATACATATTAGCCAGATGGACAGAGGAGAATTAATGACTTAAAGGTTTAAATTACAGTAAACACAGACTCCTTGCATGTCTCTGCCCACATACGAACATAACGCATTAATGTGTAAACTTCACGCTAGAGTTGCTCCTCTAGCTTCTTGCCTTAAGGTATCACATTGTGCAAAATATATACACTTATGTAGGTAAAGGCAGCGTGGTTCATGTTGTCAGTGGCAGTTTCTTGCAGTTAACTGCTGTTAGGTTAATAAGTTGATTTAAAGTCAGTGGGAAAGAAGGAGCTGAGGCCTATAAACCATGTTAAGAGTTGTAGGAACATGCTCTATGATATGCATAACCATTTTCTGAGTCATCTTTGTGAATGGAAAGACGTTTCTTTTCTCCCTTCTAAGAATTATGTTCATAATTTCCTTGAGAAAGATAATATTAGTACCTAGTATTTAGCATGACTCATACAGATATTCAGGTAGCCATTTCTTTGGGTTCTATTTTGCTATGATCAGTACATAGTACAGAGCATCATTTATTGTCATTAATATTGAGTTTTGTCATCAGTAACAATCCACAACATATACTTTGCTCTACTTGTGAGTAGCACATTCATGAATATGACTTACAGTAGTCCTTTATGTGGATGGCTCTATCAGGTATACAACTTCGTATGAATAATAAAAAATTGGACAGAGCAAAATGAATTAAAGAAAACTTACCTTCCAGCTACTTTTCTGCTCTCTGGACAAAAACCTGCCCAGCAATCTCACTGTTCATTGGCAAAAAGCAAATGTTTTCAAAAATAATCACCTTTCAGACTGAGGCCAACAAAAGAAGAAGACACATCTTGTGTGAGAGGACACGCAGGGTCAGTTTTGGACACACAGAGCAGAACCAACTCAGCTGCTGCACTGTTCTTAGATTTAAGGTCATACTACTAAAATTCTTGAATGTGCACTCAGCACACATAAGTTCAGTGTGGCAAAGATATTCAGTTAAATTACTGTGCTTCATATTAATCTTAATCTTGTACAATTTTAGGGGCAAGTATGATAAAAAAAATTAAGGTTTAAAGCTATCACTGTAGATGTATCCATTTTGCTCGCACAGCTCCTTTAATCTAATTTGGGCTACTGCTGGGCCATGTGCTAACCCCAAATATGGGAGAACTAAGATTAATGTAAAGCAGACTAGGTCCTTGCAATCCCAGTTGTGCATCAGAACAAATATAACTGAAAATATAGACCAACATTTCAATAGCAGGTGCACTCTTACTTCTTCAGGGCACAACAGTGCACAACATCCAGGGTCACCCTGTCTGGGAAGATTCATAATATGCTATACATATTTCTTTTTTCTGCATGCATCTTCTCTCCAAGGCTGTAGGACTTTCAGCAGCAGCCTTTCCATGTATTCAGCTTTTCTATAGTCATGGCTACATTTGCTGAAGCCATTAGATAAATCTAATGCTATGATATTTTTATATTTATGTAGGGATGAGTTGGATGCAGTTTGGCTTAGAAAGAAGTGCAGCAACTGTGGACGTAGGAGGCTGAATCTTATTCTTAACCTTGGCAGGCTGTTTAGCCTTCAGCAAGTCAGTTAACCTTTCTGTACCTCAGTTTCACTATCAGTAAAACTGAAGAAGTAACCTAATTTCTTTATAAATGTTGTTGAGTCCAAGGAACGAAATATACTACAGCAGGGATAAATATTTGCAAGCAGATATGTCCTGGCCATTGGAATGAAGTGCACTCTCCTCAACATGTGATCTTGTCTCAGGCTTGTGGAGTGCAGCCCATTTGCACAGCAACTGGATCAGCTCTGCTTTTCTGCCTAAGGTGCGGAATCATTGGAGAGGGAACCATAAAAACACTAGAGGAGCCTGTGACTTCACAAGTCCAAATGATTGTCACAGATCTAGAGTATGGAGTCTCACTGAAACTACAGTCACTGCATGCTATTTACTTTCATGCAGAATGGATGAGCTAATAGAATACAATTTATAGCCCTGTTTATGTGTCATTCTTTTTGTAACACCAGTTTCCCCAAGTTCTTTTTTTCTTAATGCCTAGAAGAAATATTTCATCCTTGTATAAACATCCACAATGAAATTGGTTTGCTTAGATACCCACAATGAAACCAATATGTGCAATGTGTGCAAACCAACACACTCTAAAAAGGAATCTCATGCCTTTTCTCATATGTACTATTTAATGAATAGAGATGGCAAGTGTGATTATACATAGACAGACACAAACACACACATGTATCTGCGACTGTGGCCTTGTCTGTATTAGCAAGTGCCATGGCACAGCAGGAATGGATCTGTAAAGTCTGTGGACCTCATTTCAGTCTATATGTGTCTTGGGCGGAGGTTACTCCAGACTAACTCTAGTGCTGTCAACTGAATTAGTTGTTGGGGCATACTACGAGGGCTCCCAGAATAAATTTATAGTTTTAGGTTGCTCCACTGCATGAACCAAAGCATGATAACCGGAGAGGATCAGGAGATGTACTTTGGAAGAGCATGCCTAATCTGAAGTAAAATGCTAATGTAGCTGCACTCTAAATCATCACAACTCTTACTGCTTCTAAATGAACATCTAAAGGCTGAGCTGAACAAGATTCGTTTTGGTCTATGCTCTCCAGAGGAAACCTAAATGTCACATGCCATCATCCTTTGAGTTATGAAATTATGCCCTCAGGTCTTAATAAGAAAATTGGTTTCCAGATACCAGAAAGGTTAAGTGCTGAGTTCTAGCATACAATAAGTAGATCCTACTCAGTGGAGTTCCAAATATGCAGTTGGCTTTCTCTGTTGTCTTCAGTTTGGACTCTGGAACATGGCTTTGGATATGGCATATAGGACCCTTTCTGAATCAGTTTTGATATTTTTTTTTCCTTCTGGCAGAAGTAGTCAGCTTACTCTTGTTTTCTTACATTTTAAGCCTGCCAGGAAAAACAAGAATCTGAGTTCTCCCTAACTTTGTCGCTTCTTCCATCACAGAAGGATTTAAACAACCTTAACTAAAGAAGAAACATTCTGTGAACCAAAAACCTCCTTATCCTCGTGCAACAACTTGAATATCTAAGAAAAGAACAAGTTCCAGCAACTTTGTAGGCTTTTTTATTGTTCAGAGCTTCCTGTATCCGTTGTCCTCCCCAGGATACTCTGTACCAAAGTTACATGTGTATACCTTCCTTTTGTACCTGACAACACTGAGAATGTCTCTGTGAGGGGGGGAAGTTCTCTTCCTTTCACCTAGAATCAGCCTTAACTCCTTTATACTTCCCTCAGTGTTGGACTATAACAATTTCATCACACAGCCATAAGCAAGAAAATACATACTTATCCGTGACATTTTTCTAACTTTCCCTAATGAAAAGCTCCATGGATTTTACAAGAAAATTAGATCAAGTGGTTTTTTTGGTAAGAATTACTAGAAAAATGTTTTCCTTCTAGAGAACTCCATTCAGCAGTGATGAATCTTTTTCTGTGTTTTATGAGATATTTCTATAAACAATTACTGGTTTCACCAAAGATTATGTCTCTAATATTTACCAAAAGTGTGGCATGTAACAGCTTTCTGAGGGATCTGTCACACTTAAAGAACAATATCCTCTATTTCAAGGGAGGAGTGCTTTATTTAACATGAACAGCCATCTGCACTTGGGTCACAACAGCCCCATGCAATGCTACAGGCTTGGGGAAGAGTGGCTGGAAAGCTGCCTGGCGGAAAAGGACCTGGGGGTGTTGGTCAAGAGCTGGCTGAATATGAGCCGGCAGTGTGCCCAGGTGGCCAAGAAGACAAATAGCATCCTGACTTGTATCAGAAATAGTGTGGCCAGCAGGAGTAGGGAAGTGATCGTCCCCCTGTACTTGGCACTGGTGAGGTCGCACCTCGAATACTGTGTTCAGTTTTGGGCCCCTCAGTACAAGAAAGACATTGAGGTGCTGGAGCATGTCCAGAGAAGGGCAACGAAGCTGGTGAAGGGTCTAGAGAACAAGTCTTATGAGGAGCAGCTGAGGGAACTTGTGTTGTTCAGTCTGGAGAAGAGGAGGCTGAGGAGAGACCTTATCGCTCTCTACAACTACCTGAAAGGAGGTTGTAGCGAGGTGGGTGTCGGTCTCTGCTCCCAAGTAACAAGCAACAGAACAAGACGAAATGGCCTCAAGTTGCGACAGGGGAGGTGTAGATTGGACATTAGGAAAAATTTCTTCACCGAAAGGGTTGACAAGCATTGGAACAGGCTGCCCAGGGAAGTGGTTGAGTCACCATCCGTGGAGGTATTTAAAAGGTGTGTAGATGTGGTGCTTAGGGACATGGTTTAGTGGTGGACTTGGCAGTGCTAGGTTAACAGTTGGACTTGATGATCTTAAAGGTCTTTTCCAACCTAAACGATTCTATGATTCTATGAAGTCTTTCAACAATACTCATATATTTTCAAATCATATTATCATTATCACAATCATTTTCAAAACACAGCATTTTCTGTTGTCATGTTCATTTCACACAGGTGAGCCATCACTGTGAAAGTTTTAAAAGAAGCCATCAGATTAAATATGATCCAAATGTGAGTTTTCTAAACACAAGCTTTAACAAATGGGAAAATCAGTATAAATGCTTCTTTAATGTGTTTTAATATGTCAGTGGGAACAAATGAATATTTTATTACTTGAAAGATGAACTCTTCAGCATTCAGCTGGGATTACATAACTTTAAATTGCATCTGAGCACAAGTCTTCCCCCACTGTCCAGGCAGTAGAAATAGCCTAACTGGGGAATAAAAAAGACAGACCCTGAATCCCAGAAGCACCATATTGCCTGTCACAAGGAAACCACAATCAAAAAGGGTTCAGGAGCTGCAAATGAAGTGGCTTTATAAGCAATAAAGTATTCTGGAGAAAGCTCCAGGGTATGGTAAATGCGTCTGAAGAACTAGAGAGGTATGTCTGGAATAATCAGCCTGCAGCACTTATTAAAAGAAAGTATGCAGGAAACTATGAAATTCAGACAGAAAGACACAAGTCCTAAATAATATAACATCCTGGAGAAACTGAAGGTAGCTGTTCAGGAAAGGACAGAGGATGCTAATGTCTATGGCAAGATTCCTCCAGCAACTGGAATAAATGAAGGTGTAAGGGCTGGTAATTTGGGTAATCTGGTAAATTTTGCAAAGTGAGGCTGACCCTCTATGAAAGGATAAGGCTGAACAAATCAAATATGGTAGCCTTGACTACACTGAGAACTGCGGTATAAAAAGCTAGCCACTAATGCACCATGGACTGACAAAAAGGGTTATTGCAGCTAGTACAAGCAAAGCAGTCCTCGTAAAATGAATGCCCTGCTATAGGATGAATCCTTGCAGAACCCCAAAACCAAATGCATTTGATGAAGAATTAGGATATGGCCCCAGACATAAATTATAAGCAAGATTAGCCTGCCAAAAAGTAACATAAAAACAACAAGCAGTAGCACCTTTTACTGGAGGGAAACAAAGAACACTCATGAAGAAATACTGTGATGGCTGGGACAAAGAGTAACTGTGAGTTGCCCCAAAAGAAGATTAAAGAAGTAGATGAAAAAGAAGATGGGTGAAACCGTATGTGGCATATGACACGTGAAAGCAAAAATGAAAAAAAAAAAGGCAACCATTTCTCAGCCTGGAAAAGCTGAAGCCTTATAACAGAAACTCAGTCTTTTGCGTTAGAGTAGGGCTAAAAATAAGTTCTTTCATATTGAAAAGATGGTCCCATATGTATAAAAAAGGGAAGAAGAATAAAAGCAGATTTCCCGCTTGCATCTTTGGACAACTTTTGGGTGCATGAGGACTGGAAATAGGCTTTCATAACTATTCTGGAAAACTGGAAATTAGTAAAAAATTCTAGAAAGGAGCTTCTCTGTAGGAAGAAAAACTTTAAACGAAATGTGAGGGAAAAGCTGCGGAGACTGTTTCAGAAGTTTATATTGAAGATGTGCACTGTGGTGGACCTCAGAGTCCTTGTCCCCTGACTGTATAGATAGAGAAGTTAACGAGTGCTGCAGCCTCTTTCTAATGCACAGCCCCTGATCTTATTCCCATGTAAACCAAGGCATGAGAGAAAAGGAAAAAAGTGATGATGCATAGTCAAGTCACACCCTGATGTGGAATCAGGATAGAGCTAGAGCTCACATCTGTATTTGTGAGGCCAAAGGCATTCCCAGACCATCAATCTACACATAGATAGAAAGACTAAGAATCGGCCAAACCTTCTGTATGTCCAGAAGGCAGCAAGTTTGATCAGTGGGGAAAGCCTAGCACTGTTTCTTAGTTCCAGTATGACTAAACAGCTAACTCTGTCATCTAATTTTTTCCAGATTCTGTCATATTGAAGAGAATATGTGACTTTGTTCAAAGCATAGGCTGTTGGGAGTACAACTCTTCATTATGTCTGCTGCAGCATTTACAATTAAAAGATGGCCCAAAGTGTTAAGGTTTTTTCAGACTTTCAGACAAAAGGTACTCCTTCAAGTGAGTAAAAAATTGTGACAGGAGATAATTAGGTCAGCGTCCCTTATAAGGTAACTATATGTGTGTCTATTCCAGACTACTGGGATATCAGATAGCCCAGCTGGCTGTGCTAACCCCAGAACTGGAATCAGTATCACTGCATCCTCATGGCACTGCACTCAAACTAATTAGCTGGGCGATGAGAGATAGGGCTTTTTCAGCTTGCCATGTGGTTTATAAAATATTATAGCTTAAGCTAAATGTCTCCACTCTGCTTGCTTCTGGGACATGTGTCTTTGTTAGCCTGCTGGGAGTTTGCTTAGGGGTCTTTGCACACTGCCTCCTGTGGGGTGCAGTCAGGCCCTGAGCAGACAACCCTAGATGATTGGGTAGGGCCTTGGAATGGAAAAAGGCCTCTAAGAGGGAGTGCAAGAAGAGCACAAGGTTGCCTGCACCTTCAACTGGAGGCACAGCTCCATTTAATGACGTTTCTAAGGGGAAGAGGTAGATATTGATCTGCCAGTAGCTCTCAACATAGCTGGCTACTAGTCTCCTAACTAATTGACAAGCATCTGATCCTTGTAAAAAAGCCACCACGTCAGTGCTGTTTCTATGCTTTGAGAACTGTCTGCATCCTTATCTTCCCCCCATCAGTGATGTAACAGACAAGCAGAGGCATTTCATGCTACTACATGAAATTTAACAGGAGATCACAAACCCTAAAATGTCTTTACCTGCCACTCCCATAATTTCTGCCTGGTATCTCCACTGAGTGCCAGGGCTGCATTGCTCTATCCTGACATAGTTTGATTTTCTTTTCAAGGTAACCTTTGTTCTCAACTTTCTTGTTTTGTAATACCTGGATTGAGGATTAATTTCAAGATCTCTGTAGTGTATTTTGTCCTATATTACTGCTGGGTGCACCTGCACCTGCAATGCACCTGCATTGTAATTTAGGGTTTTGAAATTATAGAGCCCTTCAGTGGTGTGGTTGTACGTGATCTTTTGTTCACAGACATATGGCAGAATGCACCACCTACACACTGTGGCAAAGAATAAAATTAAACACCCAAGCTCTATGCTTATAGTGTGTCTAGGTTAATTCCAAAACAACTACAGCTCCTTTATCATGGATAAGCATTTACAGAAACAGTAGAGATGAGATCAGTGTAAATCCGAGTAATAGAAAGAGGGGGGTTTGCAGCCAGAGCAGCCAGATTTATCTTTGAAGTTGGTCAAGCCTTGGAGTTGGCTCTGCTTTGAGTGGGAGCTCGGACCAAATGAGGTCCTTTCCAGCTAAAATTTTTATGTGATTCTATGATTCCAAGAGATTCCAAGAGATTGTAGCACCCAGTCTAGTAAGGCGAGGAGGAGATAAGGGAGTGAGGAAAGAAGAATGGGAAATGGAGGAAATGAAAGAAAAGGTTAGCCTCTTTAAGACAATATGGAGGCTTGATTTATTCAAATTCTATCTGCCAAATGGAGTGCTGTACTTCAGGCAAAATTAATGGAACCAAGTGCTACAGTTTTCGTTCCCATGAAATACCAAGGAACGTGAAGTTGTTTAGCTAACGGAAATAGTTAAACTAAATGCAATTGATATATAATATCAGGGAAACCAGGATTTGATAGAACAAGCTCACAGTACAAAATAATATTTTATGCCATAATAGTTTTGGCAAAAACCTGTCCTGCATTAAGCAGGAGGAAAAAAAGAAAAAAAAAAATTAAATTCCAACTGTGCCCCGAATGTCAGATCCAGAGTATGGCCAAAGACCAGAGATCCTGACCCATTGTTGAAAAAGAGCAGCTATTAAAATGTCTCACAGAAGAAAAATACTCAGTTTGATTTCTTCTACTCTTGAGCCTCAAAGTTCATTAAATCAATCTGAATAAGGTTTGCAAAGGTGTTTGACTTTTAGGCATCTGACTGCTTCAGCTCCTGATTGGAAACACTGGCTCTCTAAGCAATGCATTCAAGTCTAATCCCGCTAGTTGGTCCTGCCGAGAACAGAGATAAATGTAATTTACACCCCAAATGACAAAAAGCTGCTTCTCTCCTTAGGAGAGTGGGATCAGTTTTCCCCCTTAGGAGGAGGGATGTATTTTCTAATCCACATTCTGTCTCTCATCCACATCCCTGTTCTGAAGAATTTATTATATAAAGCAAAACAGTGCAAGTAAGAGATTCCAGAAGATTGACACCCAGGATGTACGGCAGCCTGCTGTCAAGGTCACTCTCATGGACCATGGGAGAAAGAAGTAACACTAAAGTTACTCATCAAGCAAAGTGAGGACTGAAATCAGGTCTCTCAACACCAATGTGCGTGCCTTAATTGCCAGATTACTGGATCTTTAGACTACTCCAAAATGAGATCACAGCTCAGAATTACTTCTGAGTCCTTATGTTGGAGTAAGGGCTATTGCATTTAGACTGATATTCTTAGGTTGGGGCTCTCTTGTCTCTGCCTGGATGGAAGTATATATCCATCTATTTAGCACTTAAACAGTGAGCCTGACACATTCAGGCTGCAGTAGACTACTTCTACATATTCTTCATGGGCAAACAAGGCACTTTCTCTAACTCCAACACACATGGAGTTTGCTGGATTTGTTGTGCATTTGCAAACCATTGCTACAGTACATGCACATTCGATCTGAATCTTCTGGGAAGTGCCATAACTACTGTGTGTTTGTTACAGTGTTTGAGATTTCTGAACATCCTGCTGTCTGCTTAGGACTGAATGCTAGGACAACCAGAAACCCTTGACAAATGCTCAATATCCTTAAATTCTGCCCAGTCAAAATATGTGTAGAATCTTCTGCAAAAAAAAAGCTGTATCCTCAGGAACCTGAAGACCTGATAACTCTGCTTTAAGTGTCAAGTCCTGTTGAAGATTGCAGTGATATTGTAGCAATATTACAGCTGCTATTAAAACTTAAAGCATAGACGATAAATTTAAGTGTCTTAAAAAGAAGTAATTTCATGGCAGCAAGTGTTACAACAGTGCATTTGGTGGAGTTTAAGTTTACTGTGTTGCCAAGAATATAATCTTGTGGTCTAATATGGCTGATGTCAATGTGAAGATTAAGCAGTTTAAGATTATGTGGCTCAACTGACTGTAACTTATCTGGACGAAGTGTTTTTGAGTGTTAGAATTCATATAGTTCATTGCTTGATGAAAAATTAATCTTAACAGAGGTGTCTCAGCATCAGTGGCATCTTGCAACCTTGCATCATAAATTTAGATTACATTGCTCAACGGCTGTAAATCTGCTCAGTGAATATTACTGAAGATAATGACTGCCAAACTGAGCCAATATTGTCTTTTCTCAATGTTACCCTAAGTATGGCCAGTAGCAGACACTTAAGGAAACAGAGTGTAAGAAACAAAGGCAAGGTGTTGCTCTCCTTGATATTCAGCTTCTGTCTTCCAGTGCTACTTACATGTCATAAATAATCAGGAAACTGCATATGGCATTGTGGCGGTAGCTTTAAATCAGTGTCAAATATTATACTAGAATCACAGAAGCGTCTTAAACCATATATGGTCCCTGGGCTGTACAACTGATAGCATAAAGTAAAATTCAGACAAAAGAATATGTCACAGACAAGTTAATTGCAAATACTAATCTTACACTCAGTGTTCATGGGCCCTCACCATCTTTTTCTGCTATTGCTGACTTGTGGCTCTGTGTAAATAAATAAGTCCATTACAGGAAGTTCCACAGTTTCTGACTGTGATCTCTGTCCTACTGCTACCACTCTTTTTCTAATTTTTAATTTCTAATCATGTTCCAGGTCATATCACTCAATGACTCACATGAGTTCTAGAGTCAGTCTTAGGCAGGTGGAATTAAAGTAACTGGGACTGTGCCTAAGAGCCAGAAGATGAGCACATACCAGATTGATCCTTTCTTCTTTGTGCTGCTATATCTGCCGCAGTATCATTTAGGTATAGTTTCCAGGCTCTGGCCAGAGATGCTGCCAGAATAACCATTTCATAATAGCAACAGGAATCACTTCAACGTAACATTTGCTTCATCATGATGTAGTTTCCTAAGGTAGGATTTGCATTTGTCCATACTTTAATGTACGTTACAACCTGGTATCTTCAGCAGGGATCTTGTTCTCATTCATCTGTTGAAGCTGTAATTTGCCATGAGTCTGAGGCTGTTCTTATGGGCTATTTGTGTTATGCCAGCCTGAAAACCTTGATGAAGAATAACAAAACTTTGCTCAGTACATCAGTGCTGACAATGCAGCTGTGAGGTAAGACATGCATTTTTCCTCACCCCATTCAAGGATTCACACTCAAAATAAAGGAAAGTTTCCATGATTCTTCATTTCCATGCCTGGTGGCTTTTCTAAACACCTTTCTCCACCTCCACTGTCTGAAAAGTCAATGGCACATCGCAATCAATTCAAGATGGCCAGCAGCCATGATATACCTTGTCTGCACTGAAAAGGCCTCACCCAATAACTATCCCTGGGGTCAACTGAACAAGCAGGAGTTTTTTGACCCAGTCTTCATTCAGTGCAGGCTACAAAAAATAAGGGATCCCAGTTCTCTGCTCTCTTTCTCCTCCTTTGCAGATGCCTCTTACCATTCTGCACTGCCTTCCTACAGGTGTCCACAGGAGACTTCACAGGAGACACAGTCTCTTAGGTCACCATGCTGGCAATGGCATCCAGGTAACTTACCACTACTAGGTGGATCATCATCTTCAGAACTTGACTTCACCCATCACTCTCACCAGATAGTCAAGGCAGAAATAGCTCTGTCTCAGTTCTTCCAATACTGAAGCCTGTTCTTGAGAACCTGGGCACTGTGGGGACAGAGACCATAGGCAACATAACAGCGCCCTGTATTTGACAGGCTTGCTTTTCTCACCTCTGCATACTCCTTTGATGAAGAGGGGCCTCTACACTGGTTGCTTCAGTCTTCTGATCTGCCTCTGTCATGCCAAGTTGCAATGAATATAACGCAACATTATCAGTCAACGGATAAAAGATCCAATAAACACCAACAAACTGCAAACTTTTGAAACAGTGATTATATGACTGAGGAAGAGATACAATTTTATTTCACAGCTGAAAGCATGAAATGGCTTTTTTTGAACAGAGTAAACATGGGAAATACATTCATTATTTTGAACCTACAAAATCAGAAACGCTAAGCTAAGAAGAAATCACTTTGGAGAAAATATCATTGAGGCAGGATGTTCTGTTTATATTAAAGGATATTACTAAACTGCTTAATAGAACAACAGCAAAAATTATGAAGTAATCATTGTGAGCAATAAGACAAGAACTTGTGTAGTTTATATAATTATACAGATAGAGAAATGACTGTTCTTGTTTATGTAAGCTAGATGTTGATTGTGTATAATCAGTCCTGGAGGACAAATTTTGAAGCTTATGCAAGAAAAGAGTAACTAAAACAGAAATAGAAGGGAGAACTGACCATGAATTCAAAGGTATCAAATCTCAGGGTATGTTATGTAATTACTAAGCAAAAGAAGTAAGCAGATTTCAACATTTTGATATGGAAAACTAATAAATAAGATAAAGAGGAAAAGTGAAGCATGAAATGAGCTGATATAAAAGGAAATGGCTACAAGTAATGTTGACGTGTGGATACCTGCTAATGAAATTCACTGATAAAGTGAAGAAACATCATCAACACAAATAATTAATGATTACCAATTAGAATTAATGCTAAAAGAGCCTATGGCCTAGACTAATAGAAATGAGAAGAAATGTCATTTATATAGAAATGTATAGTTTTGTGCTTGGGAATAAATAACAACACTATGTGCTAGAACCTCAACAGTTTGACATGACAGAAGAGGAAAGCAAAATATACTCATCAAAGTCACACAAGAGATCTGTTTTCAGTAGAGGTATGAAAATATTTTTGCTCTGTAAGGTCTCAGTGAAACTTCATCTGGAATATTGTACAAAATTATGAATTGAATCTGAAAAAGATGCAAAGAAGGGCGCCTGAAATGATTCTTTACACAAGAGAAACCTTATGGAACATGGCTATTCTAGCCCAATAAAATGAAAGCTGAAATGGGATAAGATTGCTCTCTACAAATGTATCCCTGTGGGAATGGATTATTGGATAAAAAGGCAAGTGCTAGCAGAGAAATAAAGGTATATATTGGTAAATGCATTTAGACTGCAAATTAAAGGACAATTAAAAGAAGGTTGGAAGAAGCAAAGTACAACTGTGTTAAAAATGGAACACAATCATTTTACAAAGGGACTTCTGTGACCCAGTGCCTGTGATAGCTGGGCACCAGAACCATGAGCCCATTAGGCTCCCTTTAATCCCATGCTCGTAACTGGGCTACCTGTCTTAGAACTTTTTTCAGCCTGTCTGCTGTTCCTAATTGAGCAACAACTTTCACACCTTTAATATCTGGTTCCTTTCAACAAGTCTATCCTGTACAACATTTGTTCTTTACTGAGCTGTTTTATTCTAGTCATATGATCCAGACAGCCACATTTCTTAAATCATAGAATCATAGAATCATTAAGGTTGGAAAAGACCTCTAAGATCATCAAGTCCAACCATCAACTAACACCACCATGACTCCTAAACTAGGCCCTGGAGTGCCACGTCTACACCTTTTTTGAACGCCTCCAGGGTTGACGACTCCACCACCTCTCTGGGCAGCCTGTTCCAAAATGGTGTGATGACCTAAGCCTCACACAATTAAGTTGTAAGTAAGCCTCCGTCCTTCCTCTTAAAGGATCAGTTCACCCTACAGCACTCCTCACAGATATCAGCCATTCCTAGCAACTGTTCCTACCACCCACAGGTTTATCAGTATACTCAATGTACTAAAATGCAATTAAATGTATTGATATGCCAAAATGCAATTACATCAGAAAATTTCAATAACAAAGAGAAAATATCAAACACAAATATCACTAATATTGAGCTGACAGGACAGTAGCCAGTACAGTTAAGAGGTGTTTAAATAATTTTTTTCAAAATATGGAGTATGAAATTAAGTTTCATACTTTGGATCTCACAACAGGTATTTCTGCTGCTTTTAAGTGACACAGCAAGAATGCTAAAGGAGAAATTATGTTTGTGTGTAGTCATGCTGCAAAAGATAAGAATCGGCTGACAGGAACCTTACAACAAGGGAAATGCAAAGCCCTGCACCTGGGGAGGAATAACCCGATGCACCAGTACAGACTGGGGACCAACCAGGTGGAAAGCAGCTTTGCAGAAAAGGCCCTGGGGATCTGGGTGGACAGCGCATTGATCATGAGCCAGCAATGTGTCCTCATGGCAAAGAAGGCCAACAGCCTCCTGGACTGCACCAGGAAGAGCATTGCCATCAGGTTGAGGGAGTTGATCCTTCCCCTCTACTCAGCCCTGGTGAGATTTCTGGGGTCCCAGTACAGGAGAGACCGGGACATACTGGAGTGAGACCAGTGAAGGGCCGTGAAGGTGATCAAGTGACTGGAGCATCTGTCGTGCAAGGACAGGCTGAGAGAGCTGGGACTGTTCAGCCTGGAGAAGAGAAGGCTCGGGGGGATCTTAGTGGTGTGGTGTACGTCACATTATTACATTTCCTGTGGGAAAAAACAGCTGGGGGAGTGAAGAGGGCAGACTCTTCTCAGTGGTGTCCAGTGATAAGACAAGAGGCTACAAACAGAAATAGAGGAAATTCCATTTAAACAAGAAAAAAACTCTTTTTTTGTTGTGAAGGTGGTCAAACACTGGCACGGGTTGCCCATAGAAGGTGTAGAGTCTCTGTCCTTGGATACTCAAAACCCAACTGGACAGGGCCCTTATGAACCTGCTGTAGGTGGCCCTGCTTTGAGCAGGGCGGGGGTACTACACAATCTCCAGAGGTCCCTTCCATTCTGTGATTTGGTGATTCAGTAATCTTTACTGAATATACATTGTAATCCTAACAGTTGCTACCGAAAACCAAAGAATTAGCAGATTAACATGGAAAATGTACAGAAGGTAGCAGAATGCATTCAATTGCAAACAATATATTTGTTACCCATGCAGATTGTACACCGATACCTAATATGTGTTATATATATTCAGGATTAAATTTAAAAAGCACCCAGAACACTAAATAAGTATGCTCAAACAATTAATTCATTAGTAAAAGACAAAAGCAGCACTTGACCAAGAACTGTATTACTTCCTTGGAGAGTAAAATTCTAAGTTTCCTCTCGTGAGGTGTTTGCTCTGTTTTGAATCCAAGGATATCTTTAAATATTCTACCTAGCTTTAATACACAGCTGAAAATAAGTTCCTGGACTTTTCCTAAACTGGTTTAACTAGTTTTGATCAGACCCTTATCTTTGAACCATAGTACCTCAAATTAGAAAACAAATAGTTTCAACTGTATTCATTACTGCTCACACAAAGCCCCTGATTTGAGCTCCTACAGAACTGTATCTTCCATACCACATTACGTACAGAAGTAAGCTTGCAAATTCCAGCCTGTATTACTGTGACTGGAATGCACTGTAGCTCGAGGATAAGAGCTGTTAATGCTCGTAACATCATGAATACACCCTTTATAAACATCTTCTATAGGTATGGCTGTTAACTCCTATCAGCATGAGCACAAATGAAATATTATGAGTGTAAGTTTGCTGAACAGAAACTGCCCATGCCCATACTTCCAGCAGCACAGAAAGTAAACTTTTTGTCGACTAATCCTTTCATTAAATGGGTTGCATTTACTAAGAAATAGAAGTGAGCATCCATATAGCCCTCACAACTAGCTAGCTTGTGGTAAATACATGCCTTAGTTTATGCAAAAACCCCCACTCTTCATCCTATGTCCACAGCCTACTGAAATAAAGATACATGACTATTGTTTGCATAAAACCAGTTCTGTTTCTGTGGTATATAGTGACGAAGTTATGCACAGAGAAACAAAGTTTCTGTAAGAACACTGTGTTCCTGTAGCATGGCTGGCATTTCTAGTGATAGTTCATGTTTTTGGTCTGGCACTTGTCCTGTCTCACTTCTGCCAGTGACACCTTTTTCAGTTTCCAAAGCAGGGAGACTGGGGAACCTAGTCCAGGCAGTGGATGCAAAATTAAAGATTTCTAGGAGTTGGTCAATAAAAGGCACAAAGTGTTTACAACTGTTGGCCTTGCTTAAAATTGGAGAGACACAATGAAGTAATCTCTGGAAGATTCTTGTGAATGAAATAACTTGCTAGTACTGCTTAGAAACATGGACAGGTGTAAAGACATGAACTGGATCTCTTTTTTTTTGGTTTTTTTTTTTCTTTTTTCTGATTGTGAGTATGTAGGTGTTTGTTTTGTACTCTCACAGATAACAAACCAAGATTTGGCCTTACAGGCACTTGTAGTTATTTACCTGTAGATTTCTATAACCTTGTGTCACACTACCTCTTTGTGTTGGGTAACAGAGTTTCAAATACTGGGTTTTTTTAAATATTAGCTAATGCAAGTCTATGTTGGGTTTTTTTAATAATTTATTCAGTGTTCCCAGACTAGAGCACATTTGTGTTGATATCTTCTCAGTTTTTCCTGTGATAAAAAATTCACAATGCTACCTTGAATAACCAGTTTGCTAGGTTCTTTGAGGGGCTATTGTATGTTACTACATTAAAATGCAAATGCATTGGGATACTATGTCACTATGATGTTTTCCTGCCGACAAATAATTTAGAAGGGATAAATTAATTGCAACTTTGAAAGAGTAATCTGGAAAAAAGTCAGATCATTATGTCTCACGGTATCCCCACAATTTCTGAGGTTCTTGAGATCCTGAAGGAGTTTTACAGCATTGTGAACTCATGCTGTCTCTATAGAGTGATACTCTGCTTTATCAAGACATTTTGTCCTAGTGCAGTATAAGACTGATTCAGACAGATAATAGTACATTGCAACACACTGGTATTTTGAGTTCCCTGAACAGAACTCTATACTGCACCAATGATCAACACAAACCAACAACAGTGTGCTCTGAATACTCTGTATTTATTTTATGTTCTGAGGGCATCTGAAATAATTTTGTGATACTGTGCTCTGCTGTGTTGCCATTAAGTCAGCTTGTGGTAATGCACAGAGTTGATGTATGGTGATGGCACGGTGATCCTGTCATCAGAGGTATGGAGGTCACAGAACCCACAAAAATGAAGAAAATCTGTGACTTTTGTGCTGTACTTTGCCACTGACTAGGTATTTTCAGCCTACAGAATACATGCTTGATAACTTTTACAGGTATTTTTCTGGTTTTCCCCTGAAGACTTGAAATGGCCAAGAAATTGGGTTTAAAATTCTGATACCAGAATTGCTTTATTATTATTATAAACAACAATTTATATTGAGTGCATCAGTTAATGCACTGTCACTGCATTATAATTATCATTAATGAGCTATGACAATCATCAGATGATACGGTATTCATTACAGACAAGGTTTAAAGCCCACCATTTTTTAGCTGTTTTCAAAAATGAGACTGGACAAAATATGCTGCTGTGCCCACATTGAAATATTACCAGTATCTTCCCCATTACTTCAATTTGGTGTCACGGACACATTTTACAAAGTGACTTCTGAAAAATGCACCCAAATTTAACTTCTATAATAATTTGAGAAACACTAATTTGCATATACCCAATATTTTTTAAAAATAAATTTTCTGAAGAGTTCATGTGCACTGACTGCAATTCTGCATCTGCATCTCTCTGCTGCAATGGACTCTTTCATACTGGGGAATCTGAAATGAAAGAGCTTCATCCCTATAGTCAGTAAGACTGCCTACCATATGTCAGGATTTCACTAGAACAAAAAAAGAAACATTGGTGCCATAATAGCATACAACAAAGTAGTAAAACCTTTCAGCAGGAATGTGGGAGATTTGGACTCAAATCTTTGCCCTGCCTGAGCTGGTTTTCCTATATGGCTTCAGCTTCAATGAGCAGGTATTTTCTGAGGAATAGTGTCTTTGAAAAACTGTCCACTAACGGTTATGATAAAGGGTTTAGAGTTATGTGATTCTCAGTACTCTGTCAAGAAGTACCTAGGTACTAGGTTTAACTAGTATGGAGTAGATAAATCACGAGAGTACACATCTAACAATAAGGATAAAATAATTATTGAATCGCAGTGGATTATGTGAGCACAGCTCCCCTTCTCATGGCCTGGATCAGGCAGAAGCCATTCTGAAAAAGTAACATGCAGTTGCATAAGCCAAGACTGTGTTTACAACAATTCTCATATAATACTTTATATGCACTGTAATGTGAATTATATGGGTTGTGCAAGCTTATATAGGGTGTTTCCTAACTTTTGAATGGTTATTCTTTTTTTAATCTGATGCATGTCCATCTGTGCAATATTTAGTTGTGAAACAAATGGCATATGGCAGCAGGGCATGGCATAATGGCATGTTGCTGTGTCGCCTAGCAATATTTGGTAATAAATGGTGAGGTCAGTGCAATGATTTCTGTAGCACAGGTACAATGTGTATCAGTAATACGCTGATAATATTGACACTACGCACGTAAGCTGCACGGGGTCCTCAGGCAGTCGGCTTGTAGGTGCCAGCTGCTAAAAATTTCTCCAGTGTTGCTGCTGTGGAAATGCCAGCTTAGTGGGAATGGTCCACCTCTACCCCAGGCGTTCTCCAACTCCCCCAACGACCGGGTTCGCTTTCACAGAGGCTGTGGTTGCTAAAGCCTCAATTGGCTTTGGACCTTTTGGCCGGTATCAACCGAAATTGACTTAGTACCTCAACACTCGAAGTTTTAGAAATTTAACAGAAACAAGCGAAATCACTGTAGCAAGTGGCGATTTGCCGGGCATCCCCCTCAGGTGTCGGCCGCACAAAGCAGCCGTACACATACAGGCGCACGACAGCGCGACGGGCCCGTGTTTTGCTCACGGGTGGCGTGAAGCGCGGCAGAGCCTCCAGCAGGCAGGGCGGGCCCCTCCGGCGGCGGCCTGCGGTGCAGCAGCTCCTCCGGGTGGG
>WAAD01015773.1:0-12707 GCA_013389945.1 Fregata magnificens
TTTTTTTTTTTTTTTTCTTTTCAGTTTGACCATGAGTCCCTCTGAGCAAAGCAGAATCTTTGCAACCCGGGAGCTTGGTTATGGGGTAAAAAGAGCATGAAATATGTCACGCTCGTACTTGAAAAGAAATCTTGATTCACTCCCACACACGTATAAAATATCTATACTACACAGTAGTGCATAATGGAATCACAGCATTTTATCTGTAGGTAAATACAGATCTATAAGGTAAATGTGACGATTCCTCTGCCTTATAAAGCAAAACAGTCGTAGAGACTGATTAGTGTGGTGGGTGAACTGCTTGGTGCCGAGCTTTCAAGCCTGCTAAGCAGGCAGGTTTCTGAGCCTCCGCACACGGGAATCGTGCGAGGGAGTGATTGTGAAGGGGAAAGGACAAAGCCCCAGGGACAGCCCTTGAATCATTAGAGCTGTTGATCGAGCATACCATTCACAGGGTAATGTCAGTGCTGTGGGACCAGGAGAAGGAAAGGGCTGCTGGTGGTGCCGCTCTTCACTGCAGCTATTGAGTTCTGCTGAGAAGTGAGCCCGGAGAAGATTAAGGCACTAAAAAAGTATGTGTTGAACAATTGCCTCTTGAAAACCTTATTTTTCCCTCTGAGTGAAAATCCTATCCAATTTGATATGTTAATAAACATTCATTCCACATATGGAATTTAAAAGCAAGAATCTGCTTCCAAAAACACATGCGGCATCTGGACAGGCTGCATATAGAAAATCAAATAAATAGCTTTGGAGAAAATGTTTAATTTAGAGCAGAGATACGTGTAGTGTTTAGAGCACCAGGTTTCATTCAGGACCGTCTCGACTCCAGAATTTGCCATCTGAGGATTCCTCTAATGTTCAGGACTAAGGGCCAAATGAGGGATCAGTTCCCTTTGAGGATATGGATACTTAAATGCTGTTCCCTGTCTATGTATTTAATTTCCTATAAGTACACAAATATGTTGTGACACCAAGAAGGCCAGAAGGCATTCATCGCCATGCCTTTGGGAGGTGCCTGGCAGTCCGTGGAGAGGGTACAGCACATGCACACCCCAACCAGTTCAAATTGCCGACGCCCAGCATGCATTTTTTACTAAAAGGATGAATCTACACTTTCAAAGATCTGTGTGCTTGGCCTAGCTCCTCGGTTTGTTCTTCAGTGGACGGTGTTTTGCTAAAAGCTGTGAGCAGCTGTCAGAGATGCAGAGAGCAAGGATTGCAGTGAAATTTTCTCACCTACATCCTCCAGCCGTATCCTCCATTCCTGGTGCTGAGTGGTGTTCTCAGCTTGGCCCTGAACATTATCTGCCTGTGGTATGCTAGCTAGATAGCGGGTATTCCCTGTGTCCAGGCAGTTGGAAACAGCAACTGAAATCTCTTAACTGTGCCCTTGAATAAGGCTTTGAACGTGGCTTTTTTGCTAACATGGACAAGAAGCAATATAATTAATACTTGGGGTTTTTTTTATGATGTTTGGATTCTTTGATTTCAGGATACTTTCGAGCCTTCTGTACTACATGCTGAGGTGTGAGACCAAATGCAAGCTTGGCATTCAGGGATGATAATCACCCGCAGGCAGCGTCTCCATCTGGAACTGTAAGGAAATCGCACAAAGAGCCAGATCACCCATCCCTATAAATCAGCCCCTTGATATCAACAGGGCAAGGCTGACTCACATTATCTAAGAATCCTACTCCAAATTCCCCAGATGTCCAATGACACTGAGAATCTGAGGTCCTGGATGCTCAGGTTTTGACTCAAATTAACCTTTCCTCTGTAGTTTTCTAACTTTAAGATGTGAAGCTCATCGGCACTACTACCTCCATCCCTGACACTTTTTTTTAAGGCAGTCATTTGGAAAAGAATAAGCTATCTTTATAGAGATCTGAAATGTTAGAAAGATGTTCAGAGAACTCATTGTTGTAGTTAAAATAGAACCATAGTAAAACCAAATATTCTCTCATTTAAAAAACAGCAACAAGCATGCTGATGTCAAATCACTGCAAGATTTTTTAAAGTAAAAGGCCACAAGAGCCTAAAGAAGTTTTTGTCACTTTTGATAAGCACAGCCTCCTCTGAGCCTTGAGAGACTCCTGAGTGCTGTATTATTTACCAACAGCCATGGCTAGCACAGCATATTATCGGGATTAGCTGCCTTTCTTTATAAGCACATTGTAGCCCGTATGGATCACACTGACTTGCTCTGCCATGGCTTCGTATGCCAGTGTGCTGAATTATTCACTGTCTGCTATGTGAGTGGCAGAGTTTGCAGAAGTCCTTTTGAAGAAATAAGAAAGGGGAGCTGGTGAGGCTGGTGCAAGGGGAATGAGGGAGATTTGGTCCACAAAACATACCAGGAGGCACTTGCAGATTCTTGTGTTTTGATGTGGTAAACAATCACAGCTATTGCACAGGAGAATAATCTTTAATAAAGATGATAGCTAGTTATTAGCTATGCAGAGTGCAGTGAAAGGAAAAGTGGAGTGGAAAAAGCTGACTGTCTGCCTCAGATTATTTATTTCTGGAAGCTACATTTTTTTTTATTACATCTACGTAAAAAATTCTTCACACGGAGCAAGTTTAATCCTCCCCAGATCTGTGAACAGTGGTTAGCATCAAGATATTACTCCAGAAAACTCCCGTGACACTGCTTGTTATTTCAACTGGGAAGATTTCTTTTACAATTACACTGCAATGATGGAATCAGCAGGGTCAAAGGAGGTAGCATGAGAGATGAGAAACAAGCATATGTGACAACCTCCAGGAGACGATTTACATGCGCAAAGCAAAATGTTTCCAAAACTAAGAGCCATGCGAGCATGACAGGCAAGTATGCAAGCGCAGTCCTTTTGAAAGCTGGGCTGCCTTAAACAGACGGGCAGCCACTGGACCAGAATAGGGGTTTATTTGCCGGTAAAGGTCAGAAGTTAGGGTCCTATGGGCACTGACAGAGGGAAGAATCCGAGATGGCATCTTTCAGGTTGGGGTCACTCCCAGTCCCAAATTTTGGTCAGTCTCCATGAAGGGAGGGGTTAATAGCTATAGTTGGCACTGGCATTAAATGATGCTGGTGTATGTAGGTCCCTCCGACCTTGACACACTCGCAGCCTCCAGTACAGCCTGCAATGCCATGGCCAGTTTTCCCGAGCAGAAGTCACCACGAGTGGTTGTGTTCAAAGAGGGTTGAAGATTTAGACTGAAAAAACAGCTTTCAGGCAGTCTAATCTCGTAAAGTATTACAATGTACAAGGGCAGCGAGAGTAGGTGTTCACCCATCAGTCTGCTGCATTGGAGACAAGAACCTCTCTCCACTCTCCCATGCACTGACTTTAAAAAAAAATCACATGGGGGGGGGGGAAACCCACAACATCTTTGCTGCAGAGACATTTTTAACAAGTATTCCAGAAAGAGCACCAGCTATCAAAAAGGCTGCCAGGACCAGAAGGAGCCATCAATCGAACAAGTTTACATTTCAAAGTTTTTTGAGAACAGTGAAAATGTCTTTACCCTTCTTGATGGGAAAACTGCAGTGCTATAGGAAAGTAACTATTTGCTGCTTCTTACTGAAATGCGTTTCTCTGAAGTGGCCCTTCAACCCTGTGAAGGGTGCTAGAATATATAGACATACATACATATANGCTCTCTTTTCCCTTTGTATATGCCATTGTTCGGCTCCAGAGCTTCTCTCTGATTTTAGAGATGAATTGGTTAATTTTTTAAAATCCTTTCCTGATAGTATTTAAGANTGCTGCAAACAAAAGGCCATGGTATATTGTACGGCATCACTGCTCCCAGATGTTTCAAAATTAAACTACTAAGCCTCCCTGGCCCTGTGGAACCTGGGAGAGTGTAAAAAATGGAGTGACTCTTAACAAGCTGCATTTTCTGTTTCTGTGCTCCTTATTTCATCTGTGTGCTTGATTTTTCTGAGTCATTTGAAAATGATTAGGCAGCTCAAATAATTGTTTCCTGGGTATATTAGCGGCACTATAATTGTCATGTTTAGAGCTAAAGTTGGTAAAGACTGTAGTCTGCTCTGGAATATTCTAACTTCCAATATACAACAGCTCACAGATAAATATTTTGAAACTTTTATTACTAGTTTCCCTCCTGATTTTTTCTTTGTTTCTTTGACAGGACCCCATGTGGATTCGGTCTGACACTGTTTTTCATTACCCAACGGCACTGCGTGAACTCTGGACGGAAGGGGTGTCACCTAGCCTTTGGCCAGCATCTTGCAGTCGCTACCATACGCTGGCTGTTGCATACTCTCCTCTTCTGGGTGGGAAAGGTAAACGACAGGCCTTTACTTCTTTGTAGATGCAGAAAAAAACGAATGCCATCTACTGCGATATATAATTTATGTGAGCACAGTCACAGCCTCAGACTGACTTATTGAAATAAATTATACTTGGTATAATTCATTTGGGGGGAAAAAAAAAAGTTATTGGTTACCATGCCAACACTCTTTGTAAATACTATTGGTTCTCAATGAACTCCCTTTGACCCGCTGGTCTGAGGTTGTTGCTGTGTGAGGTACATAATTCTCTCAACACTGGTCCATTACTTCTGCTCAGGGTTGGGGGTCAAGCCTGTAGTGTAGAGTCAAAGAGAATTAGCAGCCCTATCAATAACCAGCTGCAGGACTGCAGCCCAAATGATAGACCAGAAAAATCCAAGAAAAGATGAATAAAAAGTGGAGGAACATGCGTGTATATTCTATAGTTGGAGCAGCTGCTGTGGACTATCAACATCATCAGGAGACCTCAGTGCATTAGCATAAATTCAAATGACAAATGCAGTGCTATTCAGAGACTCATTAATTTGCAATGGGTGCAGTGCTCATGACATATTAGTGAAAAATTCAAATGTCTTTGTAGCATCGTGAGTTTAGTTGCGGGACCCAAGTCGCTAAAATGAAAACGTCTGCAATTTTTTAGCCATTTATTAAATTATGAAGTGTGATGACTATATCTGTGCATCTTTTTAAGCAGATGAGGTCCAGCGTGCTCCAGCACCAAATTGCATGGTTTGCGTTGAAATCTCCCTGTCAGACGAATTTCGAGCAGGAGCTGAAATACGGGCTGCGTGCTGCTGCTGCAGCATGCAGGCTGATATCTCCCCCTTCTGGGTGAATTGCATTGCCACCGAGAGAGAAGGAAAATAAGGTTGTTTCATGGCTTGTGCTTTGTTACGCCTGCCTTCTCTACCACTTTAGCCACCGATTTTGTTGGACCTTTAGAGCAGTCGGCGATAGCAGAAATAAAAGAATGCAGTATGTGCGAGTGCAATGGCTTCCTCTGTCATCCCCTGTTCACGCCCGTGCCTATACATGTAGGATAACTTACATGTGTAGGATAGGGAAACCTTAATTACGAGTATCTTGTCTTAAGCAATGGCTTTGTTTATCTGTATGGAGAGAGAAAAGATTTATATTTTTATATGAAGAGCGACCTGGCCGTAGTACTCTTTCATAACATTTAGATCAAGCTTGCAATTATAGCATACGACAACTGAAATACACAGCGGTGGTACTTATTCTTAGTGCCTTGACTCTGCCCTGTGTGAGCAGCTCCGACACACTGCTATATCTTTCCGACCTCAATGAACACTGCAAGCTCCACCTTATATTTCTGCTTCCTCTTAGACCTCTAACTATAACATTGCCTGGCCCTGAGTTTACATGTTTTTCTGTCCACCTGGCTGTCACATCTCGTGTGGGTTTCCATTACCAGGAAAATATACTGTAAGATAATTGCTAGTACTTTTTTTAAGGAATGAAAACCTTAGTTTTAAAGTGCAGGAGCCACAATACCTAGCTAGTAAAAAATAGCTTACATTTTCAAAGGCACTAGCGATTTTAGCTGTATAGCCTCTTAAAAATTTCGAAGCAACCTGATTTTTAAGGAGAGGGGAATCAGCTGCCAGTTACATGTTCAAAACCATTAGTTGCTTTCGAACATTTGGGTGTCTCTGTAAAACACAATAATATTTTATATATACACCAGTCATTAGGTAGCACAATAATAAGAGCCTTAATAAGGTTTGCAGCATCTCCCAGCATATGTCAGGCCTTGGAGTGAAAGGAAAGCCATTTCTCACTCTGGTTTCTCATCTGTGTCATGCCACCTGCCACGTAGGATATGGTATGTCACAGCCCCCTCCCCAAAAAAAAAAAAACCAACAGACAAGAATGGCATGCCTTTTGCATCCCTGCAAAGAATGGCACATTCCTGTCTGCCCCCCAGTATTTGGATCACCATGACGCTCGCCTGGTGACGTGGGCTGCCAGTGAGCTTAGTGCATGCCCTCTCCACAAAGGGAAGAAAAGCAGTCAGCACATCACCAAGCTAAGACATAAATCACTATAAACTGGCTTAAAGTTATAGTTTCCAAATTACACAAATGAATTAGGATGCTTGTCTGCCCTTAGCATCCGTCCCCTCCAAAGGCTTTCCAGGTAGGCATCTGGGGTGAGACCATAAAAACTCTGTGTGAGCCTCCCATTAAAGTCTGTTGAAGCTTTATCACGCACTAACATCATTTATTTTTGTTAACCTTGCCCAAACCTGACATGAACCTCCACATCGCTTCACAGCTGAGTTATTGCAGAGAGAAGGAAGGAGTTCGGGAAGGAGAGGGCACATACAGTGGCAAGGTGTGATGGAAGCAAAGGGTGCATCTGGGTGTGCAGATGTCAGGATCGGCTCAGGGCCATGCCATTCCTTCCCTCTCCAGGTTTCAGCCGTGGGAAATGCTAAAAAACTGGAGCAATGGTCAAGACTGGACCTACAGTTATTTTAGACACAGAAGGGCAAACGTTCAGCCACAGAGGCTGCTCCAGGGGATTGCAAGGGAGGAAGAGCCAAGAACGAGCAGAGCTGTGCCTCCATGGCCCCGACCGACGGAGGAGCGCAGCAGCCATGCCCCGACTCTCATTTCCCCTTCGCCACTGAAATCCCAGTGTTAAGCAACAGAGCAGAGCCTTAACACAAGCCTGTCAAACATTTCAAGCACAGGGTCCCTGTCCTGACCGGAGCTGACAGGGCAGCTGAAGGTCCCTCTCCAGCAGAGAAAGCCTTTGGTGGCCCTCAGCTGGCTCCAGCTCTCCGATATTTCCTTCTCTCCCCTCCTCCCAGGATAAGACTGGAGCAAACAGTGCAGTGCCATGAATGATTGCCTAACGTGATTGTTGATGCCAGCAGGACCCTAAAGCTTAAATGACAGCCATGGGATCAGAGGCGCCTGGAAATGAATGAGTCGCCCTTCTCCTCCCACCACCCACATCAAAAGTGCTGAGCAGGAGCTCAATGCAGCTGAGGATTCAGACCATTAGCTAAATGTCACTTACACCGACTTCTGTGGAGATATGAAATTTTATTTTGTGTGTCTCTCTCAAAAGCCCAGTTAAAGGAAACGGCATAGGGGTTTTTTTTTAAGAAAGGATTCTGTATTTCTTGTGAGGAACAACTTTTCTTCATTAGCAGGCAACACTGAACAACAGGGTTTGGTTTAAAATATTGTTACCTAATCTCTGCAACCAGTTACAGAGGTTTCCATGTATTTATGACAAATGCACTTAAGATTTAGCTGTCAATGTAGAAAGCATTTTGTAGCTGACCAAGAACACAGGCAAAAGAAAAGCTTCTTTGCAAAAAAGCTGTTTTCTGTTACTGCACTAGGCAGGGTTTTGCTTTTCAGAAAAGCCCCAATCTATTTTTCATTTTGCTTTTTTTTAATACATCACACCACTGCAGAGGCAAGCTTCTATGGACTTCTCATTTTCAGGGGCATTGCTGATTTCAGGAACATGTCTCAAGAAGACGTCATAGATGTTGGGTGGTTGTCTGGCTAGCAACAGGACTCGAATGGGCGAATGTCCCATCTTAAAATCCTACAAAATTATTATTACCTGCAGAAGAACCCCAGCAGAGGGAGTTTGATAAGACAAATGTAAAATTAAATTGTGTCTACAAGCTGGCAGAAGCAGTGATCTCCCCCCAGAAATGTGATCAGTGGGAAAAACTCTGGTCTGAGCTACACCAGTGAAGCCTACAGGCTTCAAAAGCAAAACTTGGTCTAAAGTGGTTAGGAAGAAGGAGGTGAAAATATTATTAAGCTTATGACACTGTTTGTGTCAACATCTTTTTTTGTGCAGAACATGTTTGTATTTCAATTGGCAAAGTATTTACAATGAGACCAGACATACTCACCACCAAGGGCAATTAATTCAGGGTTATAAAGCTTGTGTTTCAGAAAAGGCATGAATAATTCAGTGTTAGGTTGTTTAAGTGTGTTTTGTAAAATAGAGCTGCAGCTTTTGTTTTTCTTGAAAGCTTCTGGAAAAAAAACGTGATTTTTGGTTTTTTCTTTTTCTCTTCACCCCTGGGGAGAACAGTGGCCTTTTGATGTTCCACAGTGACCTGCATTCCTTGCTTGATTCCCACTAACTTGAAGAAAATACGACTTAAAATGGGAGGCTTGCATGTAAGCAGTAAGAAGTACAGCACTAGCCCTGAGTGTCAAAGCCTGTCAAACAGGCTGCGGTGCTTCAGACTGCTTTAATCATCACCAGCCTTGCCGGATTGTGAACTTTTACGATGCTGATAAGCAGAAGTGCACACACACATAAATGCAGCCCTTGCTCTTGAACGCAAGTCTAACCTGACTCTGCGTTGTCTGTCCATCTCTGGTTCAGGCACGTCACATTACCTTCACGCTACTCCATGGGCTACCCATGTAAACCTAAAAACCGAGCCTGAGTAACTGCTAGCTGGCGGCTGAATTCTGCCCAAAATGGTCTTTACCATCCAGACTCAACAGATAGCAAAAGGGAGCTTTTGCAAAGTGTTGCCATAGTTTAACATATGTACAAATCTCTTATAGATCCTGTTAATGGCTGGGTGGGCAGAGGTGTGTCAGCGGAGAAGCTGTGACTTTTGTGATGGTTCCGTCATGTTCTTCAGGACTTCCGTATTTGAAGATCCTTACTGAGGAGTATTTATAATCAAGAAATGGCAGAAAGCCAGAAACAACATGCCTGAGAGGTGTAAACTGCCTCAGTGAAGTCGTAAGGCATTAGCTCAGATAATCGATGTTCATAATGTAAACCTTGCTGGACTTGGTGTCTTGGCAGAACTTAGGGAGCTTGAGGGACCCACCAAAACTGTTCTTACACAACAGGGCAAGCATGGCCAGTCACACCAGTCTGGGTAAGGATCAAGTGCTGAAAAGCACACCACCTCAATGGTGGGTAATACAGAAGACAGATTTGTTTTTTTCACTATCTACCTAAATTCTCTTCAAAGGATGAAACTTCATGGTACTTAAGGGTAGCTGAGCTGAGCCTTTTGAGGCGAGGACAATAACCACTGCTAGCTGGAGATAATCTCTGTATCTGTCCATACCTCCACAGCCAGAGAGAGAATGATGCATGGTGCAGCTGAAATGCTGGATTTTCACACTTTTCTGCCCAAACTCATTTGTGCAAGTAAGCCACAAGACTTCCGAGAAGGAAGAAGAGTATGTGCACATCTCCTCTACTGTCACTCAGACCATGTCATGCTCACCTACACATTTTCCTGGGCATCTCCACATGAAGGATAATATTTGCTCACACAAGAGCACAGCCCAGGAAGATTATAGAGAAGTATTGAGCCTGCTAACCCAGTGTTTTCAAGATGGCCTTTCTATAACAAATAAGATAACACAGCAGCAGACAGGGCAAACTCCACATCAGTTTTTCCCTGCGGGAAAAGGACAAATGGGAAAGTCAATATTGAATATTTGCAGTAAGTTCTGTAGCTTATACAGGCTGTCTGTGAGGTTAGTGTGATTAAAGATTATGATTTAACGGGAAACAAATGTGTGCCCCAAACCAGAATTTCTCTTCAGAAAAAAAAATAACATCTTTAATTGTTACCTCTATAGCACTTGTTGTAAGGTTGATTTATCATTTTCCCTAGAGTGATAAATCCCAAACTTGGATGTTTGGATGCTATAGTGTATGACAGTGTATGGCACATTTGTTTTCTAGTTAGCATTCCCTATTTCTCTTCGTTCGTGCTGCAGCATGAGAGCGGTTGAGTGAAATGTCCAGACCTCGTGCATCCTAGGCTTGCTGGCTTAAGGAGGGATACACCAAGCGCTGAGAAAGTGTGGGAAGGAAACAAATTGACAAACAGCCAATGGGAAATAGAGAAGAAGGCATTTTTACTGCACTATGTTTACAACTTGTACTTTCTCAGATCCTAAAAAATCCGCTGTTTTGCCTACATGTCTGCAAGACATTATAGTTTGACTTGGTAAAAAGCAATGCATGCACAGTTATTAAAGTAATAGCTTCCCAAGGTAACATGTGCTGAAATTCAGGTTTAGAATTGCCTGTAAATTCTGGCAAAATGGAAGATTTAATGAAAGGATCTTCAGATTGTTGAACCTGAATGGTGAATTTGCAGTCTGCCCCTTCTTGCTGCTTTTATTTCTGTGTGACAGTATTTTATCTTCAAAAGTTGCACTAACGATCTCTAATATGACAGTGAGCTAACATAAAAGGGAGGATATACGTGTGTGTGTGTGTGTCTGTGTGTGTGTGTCCCGTGCCCGCTTCTCGAGTTTGGAAAACAGCTGACATACAGAGCAGCCAGGAAATTGCAGCAGACACTGTTCAAGATATTCGTGGGTACACATGTCGGGGGGTGGGGAATAACATTTACAGGACTCCCTCCTTTTTTTTCTCTTTCTTTTCCCACTGAGGAATGGTTCTCGCTTATGTGGTGTGTCTGCAGAGGGGTTGTGTGCCCGCAGCGCTCCCCGTACCCTGCTAGCTCTTCAGGGGTCACAGGCTGTCTGCATCCATCACTGGGGACAGGCAGCCAGTTTCAAACAGCGGCATCCTTTCTTTCTCACAGTTTTAGACTTATTTTTAACATTAGAATAAGTTAAGGTCCAAGCCTTAGTGGCTACAAAACGCATTCAGAAAACTCAATTTACACCTGACACATTTTCCAAAAATGCATTTGTAAGTAAATATATTATTTACTAGATATGTTCGAAAATATTGACCCAGGGCTTCCTTAAAGCCCTTTTATTATGTGATAGCTTGTTTTTATCTATCTTACAGTAATCTTCTCGGCTCTTGTTTCACCACTGAGGCTATTGCCTTTGTTTTCATCGTACCTCCTCATTATATTAATTGTTTTCTGTTGTTCTTTACCTGTCCTTTGCTGTTAAGAAACTCCTCTGTGGTTTGCAACAGAATTGTCAGAAATCCTGCATATTTGGTTTGCTCTCGTCTTGTTTAATGAATATGAACTCCTAGACGTTTTGCAGTACTGCATTTCCCAGTCTGTAAAACATACACAGTGAAAGAAGTCGTGTAAGAAAAAAGACTATATTTACAATGCCTCCAATAACAAACCTGGTACAGAGCTCACACTGGAGCCAATCTAAACATTACAACACTTAATAACAGAACCACAAAACATAGTGAGCCCAAAGTACAGTGCATTATGAAATGCTTGGAATATTTACCATTATTTGCAGTCCTGCTGCTACCAGATGAAGTACTGGTGAAGATAATGAAATTTGTTATTGATTTCTTAAAAAATGTTTCATAAAATGAATTTAAGGAAATAACTGTGTCTTCAGTTTAATACAATTAATCATGCCTATTGCTTTTCAGTTAATAAGTAATAATAAATCTAATAGTTAAAGATACTGTGAGGCTAGATTACTTTCTTCTTAGGCTTGGTCTAAGTATTGTTTTTGTAAAGACACAAAGGCGCACAAGTCATTAGCCAGAAGGTGAGTTTGGGTCTGAACTGTAGACTGTAAGCTGTTTCATAGATGCATAGTCTAACACGCCATCACTGTGCATGCAGAAAGGCTTGATGCTTTCACAAAGGGCTTCATCATCACAGGTCATCTTTGCTTTTGGAGCTGAAGTAAGAGGGTCATACAGGCTTTTGATGGCAAATTTCTCAGTAGGTGTTTTTTCGGAGCTGCATTCAGTTGTATTATCCCAGTCTTTCTGACCAAGCAGACAATGCACCTTCTTCCACTAGATGAAGGATGACGAATGCTGCATTTGCTCACCCAGTGTGGAGGACGGTTAGTCAGAATAGCCTAGGGTTCCTTGCCACAGCTTTGTGTGGCCCCAGGAGGTGGCCAGGCTGGAGATGACCTGGAGACATCACTCAAGCTCAAAATTTGAGAATCCCTGCTCTTTCCCATACCACGATGTGTGAGCTCATGGTCCTGTTAGAGCAGGAGTGGACAAGTTTCACCTTCAGTCACAGATGAAAGAGACCACCTAGTCAGACCCAAAGACCAAGTGAGGTTGGGAGGGCAACTTTGGTTCTTTAAAAGGGATTCTAATGCCATAGGTATTTTTTATCTGCCTTCTCCTCCAATTCTTCTTATTTGTCAACTTCAAGACTGCACAAAAGTGAGTGCTCTGTAAGTGCTCTCATACCAGCTACTCCCTTAAGACAGTGCTTAATAAACAATTGCAGAAGGTGATGAAGATAAAGGTTATACAAAGTTTATCTTTTAACTTCATATAGAGGCATTGCCTAAAATGGTCAAGTTTTCTCAAAAAAATCTCTACTCAGTAGTTCACTAAGCCTAGTTAAGGCATTTTAAATTGGGTAGAAACAGTTTATCAGTCTATTTTTTTTCTTTTTTTTTCTTCTGTTTCTCCC